>CAEFZX010026878.1:0-48197 GCA_903066825.1 Alfaro cultratus
TAAAGGTTAATAAAACTGCACTGCATAAACCACAATAATGCTTTTTAAGACTGTAGCTGTTTAGGATGCTAGAAGTCATATTTGGTCTGGACCCCTCCATTATTAGCCGTTGGCTTCAGAATCAGGAACAGCTAATATGGATTTAGATTAAGTGGAGATGTCAGGAGTTATCTGCCTTTTACCAGAACCCCACTTCAAAATAAACAGAATTATCCTTTTAATATTCAGAAACTGTCTAACGCAGTTCAGCACATCTGTTAAGGACAGAATACAAATTACTAATGTTTTTTTTATATATATACTGTTGTAACCATTAAACAATCTCCTCTTCAGTTCAACTTTATGAGTGGAGACACATTGTTGATGTTACCATTATAAAATAACTTACAATTGAGTTTTGGCAAAGATCAATGTAACTTTCACAAGTGGTGGAGCGTTGTTGTTAACAGCTGCTGATAGTAACTAAAAAAGTTACTTTTATTGTAACTTAGTTACTTTCCAAATCAAGTAGTCAGTAATCTAACTAAGTTACTTTTTCAAGGAGTAATCAGTAATCTGATTAAAGTTACTTTTTCAAAGTAACTATGCCATCACTGATTACACCACAACTATATCTGGTGGTTTCTGGACATGGAAGTATTTTTCTTTTTGTGCATCTGTATTTACATAAATTTAACAAATTATCAACTATAATAGATATAATATATACATATAGTGAATTCCAATTTAAATTATGAGCTAAAGCTCCTCTCTCCCTGCGTTATTGCATACTACACATTGATAGTGGTCTTTATTCAATCCCCATGCTCTAGTGCTAAATTGGAGAAGCTTCCCGTTTCCTGCTGGTATCTGTGACATATGATCTTTTACTAGAGTGTGCCCTCTGAACCTTAATAACCAGTCTAAGGTACAAATACTCTCAGTCTGCCACAGGCTTGTCAGGCTGACTGTGACAGACACTGAACTTTGCTGTACATAGATACACTTGTCTTAGAGCTTGTGTGGTGGAGGATGACCTCTCTGCCTACAGATGATTAAAGGTCAGCCATGTCTGTTCAACATCCTCTTTCCAAGGAACAGAGATGGTGAATAAGCTGGTGACTAAAAATAAAAAAGGACATAGCAATCCACACTTTCTTGTTCCGCACTTTGATGGAAAGTTAACACTCCCTGGTATTAGGGTGCTTCAAAAGGCAAACAATCATTAATTTCTTAATTTGTATGTCAATATTTTTGTTCTTTTTTTAGTTATTTATCTTTCTGGAGGCTTAATTAGATTTAGAGTTTTATTTTTTGCAAAGCATTGGATTTTCTAAAAGTACATGTGATCGTATTACATCTGGTTTACAAACTTACCAAACGTGGGGGAAGTTGTGAGAGCCCATATTTACATGTTCTAAATATAGAACATTTGTGTAGTTTTCATGAATGTCTTCCAAATTTCTTTTAACTGGAAAGCATTTGGATTTCATTCACCTCTTATCTAAAAGACTTGTTGGGTTCTGCTCATGGGTTGGACACATCAGGCTTAAAAGTTATCGTCAGAACAAACTATTGGGGCTTTTAAGGTCACTAAAATCACTGTTTAGGTCATTGTTACAAACATTGTTAGCAGACGATCCGAGACGATTTCATCATCTCAGATGTTGCTATCTTCATCAGTGTCTTTGTGCTTGAGATGGAGATGAGCTGCTGAGTTCTCATCCATTGAATTAAGCCATTGAGCTAGTTGAAAGTTGTTAGGAGGCTTTTCATCCAATGTGACTTGGATTAAAAAAAGGGCAAGAATTCAGTCTCAGTTTCCCGCATGTTGTCCAAAGTTTTATTTCTGTAAAACAGAAAAACTGAACTAATTTTTCTTCTAGTTTAAATGTATTATATTGGCCTCAGATGCAATGGCTGTAAAATACATTTAAAGTTTGTAACATCCCAAAATGTCAGACATATTTTAAAATGTAACTTTTTAAACTTCCCAATGTATATGAGTCATCATCCTTAACAGCAGCGTTTCTGGGAATAATGGGGACTTATGGTGACAGATAAATTAGGTAATATTAGTCCTGATTCCATTTCCCACAGTCTTTTCTGTTCAATCAACCACAATGAGGCTGAGTGGGAGCAGAACTAAGCACTTTCCCCTCTTTGACACTGGCTGAAAGTGGGTGTGAGTTTTAATAATGCTTTTTTTTCTTCTTTTTTTCCTGTGTCAATATGGCAAGCTCATTCCCCTTCCCCCCCCCCTACATCCTTCCCTAATTTAGTCAGTGGATAATTAATCTGCCGGTGATGGTTAAATTAAATTGGTTTAAAAGCTATGTGGATAGATTTACTTTTGAATACATTTTTCTAATTGACTTCATGGGTTGTATGTGGATATTCTATCACTTGGGGTTCACCTTAATAAGAGCTTGTGCAAATCGGTGCGCCAACCAGAGCCCCTTGAAAACATCCACACAATCAAAACCAAGTTCATATTTCTGCCATTGCCTAGTGGGGGGGAATGAGTAATCTTCTGTACCCTGAAGCTGTGATTATGATCATGTGGCTGTTCTTTTGTGAGTTCTGGCTCAACATCTACCTTTTTTTTTTTTCTTTTTGTTTTTTTTGTAGGCCCGGAACATTCTGTGAAAATCTGCCAACTAGCAATGGCAAAGGAAGAGGAAGTTTGTGGTTTTAAGATGTTTTTTAGTGGTTCCAATGAATATAATCGTGCTTTGACTGCTGTATATGTCAGCTAATTGTCTAAGTGCAATGTGTTCAAGCTCTCTATGCCTGTGGTAGATTTGCTGTATTTGAAGTGACATTAAAAACTGTTGGCCAAGTCAATAAGAAAGGACAACTAATGTGTTTTAATGCAAAAACAGCACAAGTTAGCAACTTTCTCAATAAAACCTTGATGCTGAGCTAGATATCTCAAATTGTATTTTTTCTGTTAGGAACTGCAATGGACCCCTGCCTAATTACGGATTCACGCACATTTTTCTGTGGAACGTAACTCCACATTTCTATCTATCTGTATCTAGAATATTTTAAAGCTGAGACATCTAGCAGCAATGCTACTTGATATGCTATATTGGCTAGCGTTTGCCACTCCACCAATCCAGGAGTGCAGTTTATTTTCCTTGGTGGTGATTGGCTGGACCTCCAAGAGCAGAGATAAGAAAGACTGTAGGTGTTAGCTTCTGTGGTAGTGCCAAAACGGTTTCCACTGTGCATATTAATGCATATTAAGCTATATTTGGTGTTTGGTGTTATGAAGTCATAGACAGGTAAGTATTCAAGAGTGGCTGTGATCCCTAACCTCCACTGATACAGCTATGAAGCCAAGAGAAAGAAATGAATTAACACATTTTATTTATTAGTCTGTAGTTTTCACAACATTCATCAATGTTTTTCCACATTAAGTTTTCCCAATATTGTGACAAGACTTTTCCATTGTCTTTTTATGGGTCAGAAGTAGAGCTGCACAGTGTATTCAATTAAAGACTCATTCTTTCATAGCAACACCGACTTAAAACTAAGCTTCCCTTTTCAAAGCCTGATCTGTAAGGGGAACTGGAATCGAGTCTGGGAGGCTAATGGAGCCAGATGTAAAAATTGACTTGAGGCTTCTGTTACACAGCGAGACACCAGGTCTGAGTCAGCCTCAGTGGTTGGGGGAATGGGAAGCGTGGAGTTGATCTGACAAGCTTCCACTTTGGAGACATTCTCTTTGCTGAAGCAAACTGGTCTAATTGAATGGGGGGATTGGGGGAGGTATCTCCAACAGTAAATATGGCAAAGATGCTGTGGACAGAAAGTTAGAAAAATATGCAGCCACTTAGTACGTAATTGATGGAGTGAAATTCAGATGATGTAGGCGCAGTTGCATATTTTAATAAAGTGCAGATAGGATGTTCAGAATATTCCTTTCTAGGCAGATAAATCAGCTTGTTGGGCCAGAATGGTGGGTGGAGGACAGGCAAGAGAGAAAACTGAGTGGATGAATAAACACTGTTTTGCAGAAGCATGTGAATAGATGTTTGACTAAACCGTTTTTCTAACTCTTAAACCTCAATATAATTATCCCTTTGAACTTAAATTCCTAATTAATAATTAGTTGGGTTTTTTAGCTGATCTATTGACAATATTGTAAATCTGTTAACACCTTCTACAGAATGTGAAGTTGAATTTGCATCCAAGCAAAGATAAGAAATTGTTGTAGGTAACCAGTGTGGTGGTGTGTGACTCAAGTTTTCAATTGGTATTCTGTAACAGGGGAAGGTATGACTCATAACTTCTGACTTGCTTTTAAAGTGCTTTTAAAGTTTTTTTCTTTCAATTTGCACATTTCTTTTGTTTTTTACAGAAATAGTAAAAAAAAATTTAAAAAAAATGCAAATCTCTTCCAGTAATTGTTCAGAGATTTTGTTCTGCTGTCATGTAGCCGCTACTAAATGGTTCTGTTTTTCTGATATTTGAGAAAACCTAGACTGAAAGTCCACTCATCAGGAGGTTTCCTGCCCACAGCTAAAGACTGCAGTCTAATTCTAAAGGCTGGTGTTCGACTGCAAATGAGCTTTGCAAATATAAGAATGACTCTTTTTTTTTTCCAGCTATTTTGAGTGGAAGAAGCAGGATTTTTTTTTTTGTCATTCCAGAAATAATGAGTCTCATGATGTGAATCACAGACCGCTCTGTCAGCAGACTGGAGAATGTTTGACATATTACAATTATTGCTTTGTGAGTGTGAATAAAAAATGCAATTAATGTCCTCGGTGTGACTCGAAGGGAGAGTGGATGAGAAAAATAAATAAGGGGGAATGCTTATTAGATATAATTGATAGAAAAGTAAGCCTTTGCTGTGCCTTGAAGAATTATTTATGCCATTTGAACCTTTTTTTTATGCCTTCTTTTCACTGAGCAGTGCTATTCGTTACACTATTTTATGGTCCAGTGTATTTAGGTTTCCACCTCCAGTTGGACTCTCATTGGGCAGGACGTGTTAAACATCGCGTCATACAAGAAAACCAACAAACATGATTAAATAGAATGTCTTGTTTGTCACAAGCAAGTTTTTCTTTCCCCCAAATCAATGGACTGCTGTATAGCTTCACCATAGCCATACCAATGGACCTGCAACTGACGGAAGCCCTCGAATGGTGTGGTACGGTACTGTTGTATGGGCCGCTTTTACAATGGAAACACAAAATAGTGTACCAAACCACACCAACCCATGGCAAACCACTCGGTGAAAACGAGGCATTGTGTCTTTCTAAATGGAACTATAAAAGGGTTTCAGGGTGTTTAGGGGGTAAGTGAGCCATCCTCAGAGTTGATTTCCCATTGTGACCTATGGAGATTACCCTGGTCACTGCTTTATTGATGCAGTGGCGCTTCAGTTAACAAGTTCCCAGGAAGGAGTAGTGTGGTTACAGTAAATGAGCCAGACTGTGCACACAAATCCCCATCTTTAACAACCTACCCCCAATGTTTGGCTTACATTTTGCTTCCTTTTAAACAATTAATGGCGTACTTCGTTGATCTTATCTTAAGGTGGTTGCTTGAAGTTTTGCATTCACGGTTGAATTGCATCTGAATAAGACCAGCTCTCAAAGCAACAAGCAATGGGGTGGATTGATGAAGAGATAGGAAGGGGGAAATCACAAGGGCTTTAGAGAATGGATGAAAGCTGAGTAAGAGTATTCAATGGCAGTGACGTAATAACCGCTGAGAAAGTAAACAAGCAAATTACTGAAGGCTTCGTGTGGGGGGGATGTAGAGGAAGAAGAAGAAAGCAAAAAGAGGAGAGATCTCTCATCAGAAAGAGAGAGAAAGGAGGAGGCTCAAATTCTCCTGCATGTGTGTTCTCTCTCCGTCTTGTCTCCTCCTTTCCTTTCGGTGTGTGTGTGTGGGTGTTAGAGCTCAGCGGCATGTCACACCACTTTTAGTCTGAACAAGAAAACGGTAGCAGCGATAAACTCCTCTCCCTCGATTGACTGCAGTTCCCGTGTGCTGTAAGTGAACCTTAAACTGTTAGACTCATAGCAGGAAGCAAGAGTGGGTAGCTTAGACTGAGGAGAGTTTGGGTAATGCTCCGCTACTCTTGAGGTCTATAATTTACTAGAAAGTCATTTGTTTTAAATAAACCGTTTTGTAACCATTGCTTATCGGCTTTCTGTGTAGCTGGGAGTTTTCTTCAGTTACACAGGTAAAGAATCACAAGTGTTCAATTGTTGCGTATCGATAAATTATAAAAAAAATTTTAATATATTTTTTTCTTTGAAAATCTTGTGTTGTACTTACTTCCATTGACTGTGGTTCTGATTCTTGTTGGAGCAGTTAACTCTATTAAATCTGACAAATTTTGACCCCTCAATCAAACCAAAATTCCCCCAACAGCATTGTTGTTCTAGGTATTTATTGGCCAGATAGCAACATGGTCTTTAACATTTCTGGAAAAGTTTATTTTAGTATGTTGCATGTCTGGATTAGTATAGAAGAGAAAATCAAAGTATAGAAAGATTATTGTAATTTCTAGATTTTTATCCCCCAAATGTTTGTTCTTTAGTTTGTTTTTTATTTCATTCTTTCGTTTTTTATTTTCTTCGTTCCTTCGTTCTTTCATTTGATACTTCATTCATTCCTTCGTTCATTCCTGGTTCCTGTGTTTGTTCTTCATTAGTTCCTGCGTTAGTTACTGCGTTCATTCCTGTGTTCCTTTTTTTCTTTATTCTCCTATTTAATCTGGCATAGTTAGCTTTTCTGTTTTATCTTTTTAAATGAACAAGAAGAACAAACAACTCCTGGAAGTTGGAACCCCACTTTGATTAGGTATAGAAAATTACTTTAAATTGTCTTTAGCAAAATGTCTTCATTGCAAGTATCAGTGTTTGTTGCTTTAATTGTCTTTCAGTTTTTCTTCAGAAGTGAGTGAGGAAGTCATCTAGGCTAAGAGCTGACCTATGGTCCAAATAACAAGAGGTACAAATGGATATCGATTGAGATACGAATTACTGAAGCATAACTCCTTAATCAGCAAACCCTTTCCAGTCCACCTATATGCCTACTCCGGAGTTAGCTCCTATCTGTAAACACTGCTGAAATATCCAACCATGTTCATACTACTTAGATGTGAGCAAATTAACTTGATCTGTTTCTAGGGTTCTGCTTTGTATCATCAGTATTCCAGGAACAGTTGCGTTTTTGTTCCTATTTATTTTCCTCACAATAGAGGCTCTGCGGGAGTGTTGGCTGTGTTCAATAGGTGCAGGCAGACAGGTTAGTGCTGAGAGTAATCAGCCTGACAGCACTAGCCAAGGTCTGTGCTTGTTCATTCTGAACAACAGCTGGACTGTGAAGTCTACCTTCATAACGCTTCCCCTCCAAACGACAGATGCAGCTTTTAACCTAAGATATAGAGACTCACCAATCACTGCTTTGTGAATCATTTACTGTATCTGCCCTGGTAGTTTAATTTTGAACTAGTTTGATGTAGTTTAAGACATAAACTACATTCAGAGGTTTCCTAACCTCAACCTGGATAAGATTAAATTTTAGCTGTGTCTCAGTAAATTTTAGCTAAATTCAAATTTATCTAAAATTGTATGTAAAAAATTATAAATAAAGCCCCAGAACATAATTAGATGCATTGTTTATTTTTTGTTCTTCAAAGTATGCTGTGAGCTTGTTTTATTTCTGGCTTGGGGAGAGCTACGCATCAGTTCTGGATTAAAGCTATTTTCCAACTAGATGCCAAAAAATACTAATAAAATGTTCCTCCTTGTTCATAGTATGTACACAAGATCTTAATTGGTGCTCTCTTCCCAAAACTCTCCTAATGAAAACCTCATGCAGACTGTTTACCCAAGTCACGCTATCATCCTTGAGCCGGTCCTCCATGTCACTTCTTGGTTAAAAATCTTACATTGCAGATTCTTTTCCAACTGAGAATTTTACTAAAACAATCTACCATTCTGTTTGTCTTGCTATTATTACATATTTTCTTTTTAAGTGGGTTCCTGCTTCTAAATGTTGTGTGCAGTGTACTAACAGAGCTTTAGTTAGACTCCTAAACACTGCTATCACCCTTATTCTTGAGGACTTTCACCACCTCACCTCAGCCCTCTTCCTGAGCCCCAGGTCCCCTGCTGTGTTGAAAATGAGACACCACTTAGTGTGAGGCCCATTTAACCACCAGGCCATCCTCTAACTTGATCTTTTCGGATCATGTTGAAGCACTGCTGTCTAATGAGATGCTGCAGACAATCTATCACCATTGCCCCTACCAATGCCCCTCAAAAGAATTGGGTTGCATTCACACCAGCCCTGTTTAGTCCATTTTAATTGAACTCTTGTCTGTTTGTCTAGAAACTCTGGTTTGTGAATGCACAATCAAGCTCTTATGTGGACTGAAAAAGCAAACTTTTGTCCATCTACAAACTTAGGTTTGGTTCAAATGAACTGTGGTACGGTTCAATTGCATATGGGAATTCAAACGGACCGGACACTGCTCCAAAAACATTGTCAGTACAACCAAAACAAACATGGTAGTTTAGCTCTGGCGGGAGATGTGGCTCATGGTCTCTTACCAAACACTAAATAGAAATTTTACAACAGCTAAAATCTGATGTTACTCCATTTTTGTTTATATGTTGTGAAGAAGGGACTTGCGCTTGCGTCTTCTTCTGAGGTTTTTGTGTCATTTCCTTCAGTGGTTCTTAGTGCAGCGCCACCACAGGCAAGGAGGGGAGGTGGTTTTTCAATTAATTTGGATCATTTGGCAAAGCAGAGTTTGTAAATTAACCACACCAGCTAAAAATGTTGCAATTTTGGTTCCCAATCAATCAGTCTATCGGACTGTCAAGTGTGAAAACACCCTTAGAAACATCCTTTTTTCTTAATCGCTTACTTGCTTGATGTGGGATAGATTGTATTTAGTATTTAAAGGAAAAATGAAATAAGGCCACTCTGTTTAAAAAAGGGTTGAAATTAGCTTTCTTTCAGATCATTGTCTCATTTGGATTATCATTTTGTCGTTATTTGTATAAGAAGTAATGTGGAGTAAGTATCTAAATGAAAAATGGCTAAAATAATAGAGGTTTATTCATACAGCAGAAAAGTGCAAGACTTGCTATAATTTTGGGAAAGCTTGATCACATTTTTTTTCCACAAATGGAGTAAAGGTTTTACAAACCCAAACTGTGTTAAAAAGTTTGAATAACTCGGCCAATCCTTGTAGTTTTTCTGTTTCTGTAATTATAAAAGGGCCCTCGTATCAATAAAGCATTGAAAAAGCTCCTTGTCTGGGGACTGGATGTATTATCTTTGGATAACCTTTATACTTTGATATCTTTCAAATTACAGCTAAGGTCAGAATTTCTAACTAATCCACTGTGTGTTATTCTTAATATCTCAACAGAAATGACCACAGTGAAACCTGGTAGTACTTGTATTGCTTCCAAAAGGACAAAGAGAACATTTCCACAAAGTCAGACCAGTATATTTTATTGAAGTCCCAAATTGTAACAAGAACACTGAAAATGTTTGGTGTGATTTCATCAGCCAAACATGAAATCACACATTGGGCTAATGGTTCTGATTGTCTGATCACACAGAGGCTGAACCGTACCATATTTTCAGATTTTTATTTGTAAAAAAAAAGTGTAATTCTTTTTACTTCCACTTCACAATAATACACTTCATACTATTTCATGACATGAAGTCCTGATAGAAAATGCTTAAATTTTGTTAGCATAAAAAGGATCTTAAGCAATTTATTTAGTAACTGGTTACGATTACTGGTTAGTTTTAGTTTGTCATTATGTGATGAAGATGGCTAACATACAGTAACGTATGTTACTGTAGTCCAAAGTAGCTCTCCTAGCTACTTTGGATCATAGTAATGAGGTCAAACACATTGTATCTCCTCTGTTATTGCCACATATATTTTCGGATTGGAATTGTGAGTCTCATCATATTGGACAGCAGCAAATTCCATCAGGCATTTCTTCAGACCATACCTTCTACACTCTATAAACCAATATGTTCAAGCAATATTATTTATGTTTTCTGTTCTACCTCCTTCCGGCCATTTGGACAGATTCCAGGTTTTCCATCTCATAGTGTAGCTCTCCGCCTGCCTGGGCTCAGGCTTTAGCCATGAACACACCACTTTACTGACAGACCCGTCAGTTCCTTAATAATGGATTTAGCTGTTCTGACGTCAAACACAGCTGAAATGATCTATGTGATTTGACACCATGACAATACTGCAGTGGAATGTTGACATGGAGAATAATTGTAATTTGGAGTTTTCTATTTGAAAAAAATAAAAAATGGACTTTTAACTAGTAAGGCTTCTGGTATCCACTTGTTAGCTTATTGGTAATTTATATCGCCTTCTATTCTAAATGTCTATGCTCATTCTAAATCTTTCTTTTTGTCATACTGGGGAGGATATTAGATCGGTTTTACTCTCATAACATGTTTGAATTTCAACCTGCCCTTTAGATATAGTACAAAAAATAACCTGTTGTTGTTTTTTTTCGTCCTCCTCCTCTCTCTGTTGCTGAAAAGGAAACTGGGTCAGAAATGTGCTGCAAGTGATGTTCAAACGTTATGTAATATGTCACAGCGCTTTATCCCCCGTTAGCAGTCCCCATCTTTTCATAGGAAGAAAGAGCAGCCTGTGTTTTAGGCTGTTCATTCTGCAGACGGTTCGAGGCTTCCAGGGAAATAGGATGTGAGACAATAGAAGATTATGTCCTATTTTTGTTCATGACCCTTATTGTTGTTTATATTGTTTTCTATTTATGTTGTCTTTTTTTTTTTTAATTGGAATTAATTAAATTTTACTAAATCATTTGGACCAGAAATAATCATTTATGTCCTAACTGCATTAAAGTGGTGGAAAATCAGACCCATCTAATCACTGTTTTTGGACACAATGACTGAGTGGAGCAACTATTGTAATGTGTTCACAGATGTAAAAAGTTGTTCTCAGCACATGAATGTTGAGAGTATGTTGCAGTGTTCTGTTGTCTGAGCTAGGATGATTATATTGATGTTAAAGAACAGGGGCCTGAAAATAGAACCCTGAGGAACCCCAAATTTGGTTTTTATTTCAGGTACAGGCTGCAGTGTTCTGAACATCAAGTGAGTAAAGTTGTACAAAGTTGCAAGACCATGTGCTACTGATTAACTGTATTAAAAGAACAACTCAGTATATGCAAATGTCCGTTTTTGAATGGGCATCTGGGACAAACAATCCCAATTGGAAAATCAATAATCTAAACTGTTTAAGTGATTGAACACTCATTATTAAGTTATTAAACAAAACATTGTTATGCGCCATTGTCCTTCCCTCTTTTTCTTCTCCTTGAAGCAAATAGGGAAATTTTAGGTTGAGCAGTCAAGCTTACAGTCACTGTTCATTACTTATCAACACAGCAGGGCTGCTGTTTTATGTCTGAAACCAATAAAAGGAGAACAGAACCGATTCCCTCAGAAAAATGTCAACTTTCATATTTATAATCTTCCTGATGCAGAACTGCTCACAGTCAAACTGCATCTTGTTCAAAGCACTCATTCTTAAACCGTGGGCTTATGAAGGCGGGCGCATTTTAACAAGAGCGATTCTACCAAGTAAAGGTTTTGTTGACTGATTTAAATGCATTTTCTTTCATGGCTTCAAGTGCTACATGCATTGTGTTTTAAATTAAAAACTGTAGTTCCTTTGCACAGACCTGGGTTCTCTTTGCACTGATCAAACACACCAAGGCCATCTGTTTTCAACTGCTATCTTTAGAGTACTACGAGCTCATGTGTGGTCATATTAACCAACAGCTTTGAATGCTTCACTCACAGGCCTTATCTTAGATGTGCTGTTTCACATCCTAAGCTGTAAAGGAAAAACTACACGCATGAAAATGTTGATGTATCGGCAGGTAGTGCAAAGGTGATCACATTTACTTTCATTAATCTGTTTTTTGACTTGTAATTTTTTTAAATGGCCACTAAAATGTTTAGGATGTATATTAAACAGCTTAAATCACATTATATTAACCTCATTTAATCTCATTATTAAGGACAGTCATATATAATACTGTATAATATCCACAAACCAGCTGTAAATTTAATTCTAAGGACTGTTTAACTATTCCCAGTCATAAAAGACTTCTGATTGGAGATTCACCACTGGGTGCCTCTCGTTGCTTGTCAGTTTTTTGATAATAAAAGCTCTAATATTATCTCACCAAACGCTGTAATCCAACAATGCATTCTCTTTCCATTGAGTCAGTATTTTCCAGCTCTATCATTACATCTTTTTTCACCAAACCTTTGTCTTCCTGCCAGACGTTGTCACCTCAGCTTCCTCATCTGCATATATAGTAATCAGCTCTGACAACTAACACTTTTTTTTCTTTCAGCCCAGCCCTTTAGTCAGTCAAGTAAAGCAACTGAGGTTATTTTAAGTTGACGTCTTATTGAACCAACTTAGAGAAATTGACTCAGTAAGAATAGTTTTATTATAGGATTAGACTCCGGCTGTGATCACGGAAAGCCGCGGTATTATTCAGACTACAACAGATGAAGATTTTTTGCCTTCTGCTATGTTGCCAGAACTATCCAGGAATCTCAGACACAAAGCCAACTAATGGTACTGTCTCAGGATTGGAAGGGAATGTTTTGGAAGGCAGAAACAGTGTCCAGGTGTAACTGTACTTTCCAACCGCATCACGATCAGATGAGCTGAGATTAAGGTTTGTTAATCGACCTCTGACGTTCAGTGACTGTTTGCTAATCCCTTCCTCTTATTGTTGCAAGCAGCTCTTAGTGTTGTCTCTCTTTTTTGTTTCTTCCTCAGCTAGAATCTGTCAGGGTTCCAACTCAACAGCTTTTTGCAATTTTGTTTTCCCTTTCTTGGAACAAACATGGGTGCCATTGTTTTCTATGGCTTCTACCGTATTGAGCTACTTATGTTGGCGTCTTTCATCACAAATGTGATGGGAACAACTGTGAAAGCAATCCATCAACACAAATGAGATAAACAGCCAACTCTGACTGCACCATATTGTAGAACCTAACAAGAAATGTTAACATTGCTGAATATTATAATGCTGATATCAATTGCGCTTGACACACATTTCAATGCCACTTTAAAGTACACATCTAGGTCACTTAGATCTATATGAAGTGTTGGCGTAATTCCATCCAACTGGGATTATATATTATTGGAAATCAGAGTTTGAATTTCTGTAATGCAGTAGTATAGAGGAGCCCCTGGACCACAGCCACTCGAGATTAGCTAAACCCTTCAAATACTAAAACCAAATATATTGGTAAATATATAAATAAGCATATAAATATGCTTAATGTGCATTATTAAGCTCAGTGGAAACCGTCTTAGCCCTATCACAGAAACTAACTTCCACAGACTGTCTTATCTCCACTCTTGGGGGCAACAGCCAATCAGCCTCAAAGAAAATAAACGGTGCTCGTGGATTGACTGCTTTGCAATCGCCAATCCACCTAGCATTATGTCTAAGTGTTTCAGATTCCCAAACTGCTTTTTCATATATTTTAGAAAAAGTTTTCCACTGAAACATAACTCTATGTTATGTTCCACTGAAATAATCATGACTAGGTAAATCCATGAATGCTGAACTGCAAACATGCGGGGCTCCACGCTGTATCACATCCAACAGTCCTTTCCAATTGAGATATTTCAGTCTGAGATCGGGAATTGATTTACTCCTTAAGTCTTCACTATGCAAACCACACATCTAGAGGTTGTAATTCCTAAATTTTCTTTTATTTACCTCAACTTTTTTGTTAATTATGTTCCAGTAAAAGAATACTAAATTTCTCACAAATGGTAATTACCATAATGCTAGTTTTATTTATTCGTGGGGTTGGCTGTACAAGTTGATGTGTCTCTCTGTTAGCTAAAATGCTGTGTTGTCTTCTTCACTGCTTCGCGGCAAACAACTTGGTACAACACTGCCTCCTTGTGGTAATAGAAACTAATTTCATTGTCAGGGTTAACATGCTTTACAGAAGGTGACTGATCTAAACTGGTAACAATAAAGGTTTCTCTTATTTTAAGATAAACTAATTGATATGTATAACCATAAAAACATATAGTCATGTCATAATTGACAAATCTAACTGACAATCTGTTATATTTTTTTACTTTTGAGCTGGTCAAATAATGAAAATTAATTATCTTATTTTATATATTTTAACAAATCTAGTTGAGCCTGACAGGGTGGTAAACCAAAAATAAAAGGGCATTCTTAGCATCTACTGAGTTTATGTCTCTTTTGTTTGCTCTGTTAATTTCTTCATCTTTTATTTTTTGAACATAATCCACTGTTGTACCCTCCCAGGCCATTATTATTTTTTTAATGTTCTGCTTCTGTTGTTTTAAGTTGTCTCATAAACATTGTAGTCCAACTAATGTCTGTTTTTCATTTGTTTTTGTCTCTGTCTTCTTTTTTGGGGGGATTAATGTCACTTCTTGTCGTCCCATGTGGCTGCATCCTCACTTGCTGTTGCTGATGCTGCCCACTGTCGCCAACCCCGCTGCACACAAACCCGCCAACATCTGGCCAACAACGCATGGTGGACACACACCCATCTCCGTCCTCTCCCCTCCTTTAATTTTCATCTACAACCCCCCCCCCCCATGTCACTTTTTCAATCCCTGCGACTCTTTCCTGCTCTTTCTCCTCTTTTACTTTTCTTGTTCTATCTCCACCTCTTTTTTTCCCCCCCCCCTCACAAGCACCATGCAGAGTTGAGAGAGCATCATGCCGCCTCTGGTAAGCCAGCGACCTTTCAGGGGAAGGGCTTTGGGCAGTTTACACAGACAGCAGCCAGTCCTGGGCTGATATTTAGAGCCAAATGGAAGAGAGGGAAATGTTCAACTTTAGAGAAGAGAGTCCTAAAGTAATTCACTCATTTTCCAAACTTTTTCTATGAAAGAATTTTGTTGTTGTTTATGCTTTTGCTTTGCTGCTATTGAGTTCAGCTTGCAGAAATCTGTTTGGCTGTTTGTTGTAAGGACATATATATTTTTTAAATTTTTTACATTTCTTCATGCACAATTCCTTTATTGAAAGGAAGTACTGAACGTTATTATTACGTGCACCTCTTATTTAAATATCCTTTATGTGAAATTTAGTTTTAGGCCTTTCATGGTAAAGTTGGAATTTTTAATGGGTCGATAGAAGATTCTTATTTTTATTTGAATCGTCATTAAAATTTCTTTACATTCACCGTGTCACGGTTTTTACACAAAATTTGGAAACAGAATAACATAATCTATTTATGAGAAGCGTAAGAAGCTATTTTTGGCTAGTTAATTAGTCTGTAAATATGGTCGGGTAGCTAGCCTGCATTCTGCTTCTTTACACACATGCTATTAATTAGTTTGCCTACTGTACTTAAAGGGTATTTTATACTAGAGATGTTTGGTCCACTTTATTTGCACTTTATTTAGACAAGTATGACTCATCTGAACTCTGTGAACCAAACAAGCAAACTCTGTGATAACGAGAGTCTCCCTCACTTACAGTAAGAAAGCGTTACAAAGGAAGCCGAAGACATGAACATTCACCTCGTAATTTTTATAAACATAGACGTGATCTGAAAACGTAGAAATCCTCGTTCGGTGTCCGGGAACCACTGCGTTCTCTCTCCATTTCTGTCATCTTTTTTGTTTACATCCAGGAACTTTGGTCAAAGTAAAACAAGGCATATCAAGAGGTGAATATTTTCACCATTCTCTGCCCAATTAAACCGAGTACTGAGGACTAATGAAAACGTGTTCCCTCCATTACAGTGACGGATGGTGCCCTTTTAGATTCCACACTGTGACCTTTAGGGGGTTGAGTACAGCCTGATAAATTTCCAAGAACAAAATTTATTCTTGTTAGCAAGGAAAAGGTTTCATACCATTTTTCTTTCTTCCACCTACAACGCAAAACTTAAAGGGGCAGTATTATGTAGAAATTGACTTTTTTGAGCTTCACATCATGTTATAATGTTATTCCCTCATCAAAAACATACCTGGAGTGTTGCCTTGATTCTTTCAAGTATGTCTGAGAAATTCTTCCATCTCCATGGCAACCATTCGGCTTTGCATAACGCCTGGTGGGACTGAAGAGCTTTGAGACGAAGTTCTTCCTCGGAGCTGGAAGAGCGCCTCACAGAGCAGCCCTCCCCAGAGACTCCCCCACTCAGCTCCTTCAGACTAGTCAGCAACAATTAGCAAACACCTGGTGGAACTGAGGATCTGCTGCGCTCATTTTAGAAACTACTTCTCAGTGAAACGCTGGTAAAAAAAAAACATTGCTAAAGCGTTAATAGAGGAGCCATGTAGTGATGATTTCCTGAAGGTTTAGTTTCAGAAAGAGCAGGAGTTTTTAAAAAGACAGAGACCCAATTTCAAGGTGTTAAATTATAAAGTAAAGTTTCCTTCAAGTCAAATTTGGTATATATAATTATAGTTAACATAGCTACTTGATAAAATAAATATAAAATGGGACTATGTGGCTGGAAAACACATAATACTGCCCCTTTAAGTACTCTGTCACTATGTTTTTGAAACAACTTTTATAATAGTTTAATTCTGTCTTCCAAAGGAATAATGAGGTATACTTGTGAATAGATTTATGTTTAACTAAAAATGTCTGGTTCAGTTTGGATATTCCGGGTTATCAGTGTAATAAAATATTCCTTCGATATTTAGTGAAACACTGATTCAATGAGAGAAATGCGCATTTGTCTTTAGATATTTTATTTTAGAATAATAAAATATCCTCAGAGATCAGGCTAGAAAGAGAAGTAGAGAAGGAAGAAAAGGGAAGAAGCGAAACTGAACACACACAATTCTCTTTAATATCTTCTTCAGTCAAGTACACGGCACCTCCCATCCAGCTCCCTCCTGCAGGACGTTTCTCTCAGTACCTCAGTCCCTAAATCAAACCCGGTTCAAAGGAGTTTTGGTGGAAAGGAGAAGAAAAACACCTCCTCTGAAACCTTCGTTATCAGTTCAGTCTTCCTAGTAAATAAGCCAAAGTTTCTATTTTGTCATTACATCAGCTAACCCTGATATAAAATGGTCTTGTTCTTGGAGCCTTCAAAGGGATTTGTTTCTAATACATTTTGTATTTTAGAAGAAAATTGTATAATTAGAAATTAGAAAAGGTTTGCAAACTAAAAAAACTCCCAAACATCTCTGGTGTTCAGATCTAGTTTCAAGCAACTATCAGATTAATTGAGCTCTTAACCCATGACACGAGCAATCAGCATCTGTTTTAATGTTCATCATCTTTACCATTTAACTGCCAGACATCTTAATCTGGAAGTGCAATAGTATTGCAGGTGCTCACCTTAAAATGGTTTCCCTTTTCCTAAGCAATAACATGCATACTAGTTTCATTAGCCTCAGGTAAACATGGTGGAGTGATAAGGGACAGGCTCATATATGCAGCTTATCAGCTCCTATGAAACATATTTCCAGTCATAAGGCGTAGATAAAATTGAATGTTATGCAAGTTATCAAAAAGGGGTTATGAAACAGGAGGGATGCACCGAACTGGTGCTCCACAAGAGGGCCCTTTGTAGATCGTCTCTGAAGCAAGACATGCCCTATTGTCCTGTTTTCATCTCATTTCCTGTTTCCACCTGTAGGTCCTATAACGTCCAGCGATGACCCCATCCTTCTGACCCCAGGCAGGATGAGCCAACGCCAGGCGAAGGAGCGGGACAAGGAGAAGGAGAAAGAGAAAGAGAAGGAGGCTGGCCTTCAGACGCCCAACAGGGAGCACATAGCTACGCCCTCTAACCTCAGCCCAGGGGTCAGCTACACCCACGGTAAGACCCTGTTTGCTCTGCAGTTGTGCAAAACATGGAGGTTCATTCACTTTTTTCTGTTTTAAAGAATACACACTGTATTCAGATTATTGCTCTGTGGCAAACTACGCGTTATCCCTTTGGTTCAGTCGAACCGGCTTGTTTGAGTGTGGGATATACAAAACAAAACAAGATGATAATGAATAACACAGGGTTCTCATAAGGAGTTATTCTAATATGTGGGTTTTTTTCTGTAAAACTATTTTTCTTTTTTTCATCTGTGGTTCGACTCTGCCTACTTTGTTGTAGCATTTGTCGACCTTAACCTGGGTAGGAAAGTAATTTTCATGCTTGAACCTGGTTTTAAAAGCCATCTTTGGTCTTGAAATTGCAGTGCCTTGCTAAAGTCATCATTTTCCTTTTAAATGTAAAAATATTCAGAGTATGAATACTTTTGTATATACATAAAGTGTTGTTTTTTTAACATAAGGTAGCATTAAATAATTTATCGCTTACTGCTGAGCTCTGTTTGTGCCAGTTTGTTTACAGTTGTTGTAGAAACTGTTGCTGAGACCTTCATTCTGAAACTTGTATCTCAAATATTGATTATGTATTTATTAATAGAATAATATAGAAAGTTAACAGCTACAGCAAGTTGAAGATAAATTGAAGCACAATGTAGAAATAAGAACAAAACTGTAGAGTAAATGCAAATAAGGAAAAGCTGTATAGGCTACAGCAGCAGCAGCATAAAACTGCTCAACTCCTGCAGCCTTCCTCCTGATTAAAACAGTAAACATTTATCATTTGCAGAATAATCAGATTAGCTGTCTTAGTCTGGATTCAGCAGCAGCAGTGTGGCTCACAGAGTATGCCTGAGCTACTGAGTTTATGAGGTGATAAAAATCTTGTCTCTTCCTCACTGTGTGTTCAGCGCTTACATGCAGGAATTTTTTTTTTTTTTTTATCTTGCTTTTTTTTTTTAAGTTTGTCGTTTTACTTTGAGAATCATGTTTCAACATATTGAAATCAATTCAAAGGAATGAAGATGTAACAATCTGGGTGCATAATCAGTCATCAGTTCAAAACCTGTAGGAATGAGTTCATTTAAGGCCTTTTAAGCAGAATGGAGCTAATTTTAGCGCCTTATCCACTAGCACTGATGCCACTCTAAAAAGTACAAATGTATCTCTTTTCATTAGATTAATGTTGTTCTGTATTTTTTCTCACACCAGATAAAAGTCTTGCTGTGGAACAAAATAGAGTAGATTTCACTAAAGTCTTGCATAACCACTCCTTCATCTCATTGCAGTGTCAGTGCGCCCTCTTGTGGCTTTCTAAAGAATACACGTTCAAGATTCATGCAGGTTATGTGCATGAATCTTTTCATGCACATCAATTTACTGATGAAATTGGAGTTTCTGTTAATCACTGATAGGATTGTGGATTGAAGAGCTTCCTGAGGGTGGTTGCTCGGTTACCTTAAAGCTACATTATAGTGTATCATCTTGATAAAACTGCATTGATTTCTCTTTCTTTTGATCAGTTCTTCATTGTCTTAGTAATGAAGTCTCTCCTGATCATGGAGGCAGTAAAGAATGGTTGTCCAACTTAGTGATTCGATGTTGATTAGGTAGTTAGGAGGTGTAAAATGACGTCACAATGTTAGAGCTTAATTTCATTTGTTAGTGGTTTTAGAAAACATACTACGTATGTTTAAAGGCGTGATCATACCACAAGAGGGAGCTACTATGACACAAATCTAAATCTGCATTCAGTCACCTTGAATTTTTTTCTTCTTCTTGTTTTTAAGTTACTGATTCAAAATAGTGCATAATTCAGAATTGGAAGAAAAACTCCACTTGGTCTAACATCAAACATTGAAAAGGAAATGGAACAAAGTAATATCTGTGTTGTGAAGTTATTATGTTAAAACCATATAGATTGAAGTTTCTGGTTTTAACTTGGCAATCGTAACTTCGATGTCCAGCGTATTGTTATGAGTTATGATTCAGATTTAAAAAGCACTTGAATATTTTCCTAAGGATACACCTTAATATGCTGCAGCATCATCCAAACTGCCTTTGTTTGTTTTCACAATGACTTGCGAAAACCTTCTCTGACCCTCAACTCCTTCAAGACCAAAATAGGTATCCATGGCAACTGATTTTCAGCCCGAACAATACTGATGTCAGAGTCACTAATGCCACTGGTCTTGATCTGTCGGAGAAAAGTCAAAGCTGCAGTCCAGAAACAGCCGTCTCGATGACAGCTTGAGCTTCGGTTTGTTTTGCTCGATTTAAAAAATAAAAAAATTACTTTTTTATTTTTCCGCCCACCCCCATAATTCCTCTGTCACAATCCTTCACAGTTTGTACGTACAGCGAGACGCATCGCGGTGACGTAAGATTACTCAAATCCAGCCGGAGCTGTGAGGGAACATTCACAGCTGAGGTGTGAAGATGAGCGGTTGTTTCAGCAGTGTCAAGTACAAGTACGAAGGTTTAGCATATTAAATACACGGAGTCATCTCCAGACATTGAAGCTCCACTTATACTCATATTTATATGCATTTCTTCCATATTTTAACTTGTTTGCATTTGTAAAAATCCCTCCGTGACTCTTTCTCACCAAGAACTCTGACTTCTGGAATCCTCTCCGAAGAATCATGCATTAATGTCAGTGTTTAAATATTTAAAGATGTTACTGCTTTCATGGTGCGTCGGCTTCGTCTCAGTGATTTCCTATCGCACATGCACAGAAACGGCGTTGCCTCTGGTTTATGACTCGGTGAGGAGCCGTTTTGACGAGACGTCTTCAGCCGTGGGCGCAGACTCTTTGAGGATTAGCAGTCTGGAGTCAGAAACTGACTCCAGTTCTTATGTATTTATTGCACCTTGAACGTTTTCTCATTTCCTCACGTTACAGCCACGAGCCATAGGAGGTGTAATCTGGATTTGATGTGGGATGACAATCTGAAAAGTGTGGCGTGGGGTTGATTAAGTACTTTGCGGAAGCACCTTTCACTGCAGTGACTTCTCAGCCTTTGACGGGGCCATTTTGACTCATGAATGTGAACTGATCTAAACCATTCAGTTCAAATTCAGTTCAATAATACTGCAATTCTACCGAAATAAAACTAAACGTAACTTCTATCATCCAAATATCTTTGAAGAGTTGTTCTAGGTGATGATGCATTGGACCGCTTGTCATGAAAACAAATTTTGTTTGACAGTAAATTGTGAATGCAACAAATAATATTGTTTTGAGACCATTTATAACTTAACAACATGCATAGCATTACAAATACATGCTTTCAAAGATTCTTACTGGAACAGGAAGAATCTTGTCTCTGGTAAAAAGAGAGGCTAGAAAAAACCCAAACAAGCAAGAAAATGAAGATTAGAGTAAGTGTTACTGTATTAATCCAGGGCAATGTTGTTGACAGAAATGTAATAATCCATTTTATTCATGGTTTTGGTTGTAAGTGATTTTTATTCCCTTTTTTATTATTTATTTATTTTTTTTTAGGTTGTCATGTTTAATTTTGGATCTTTAAAAAAATCTTCCAGTTCCAGCGTCAAGTGTTCTTTACAAAATTCAAGTTTATTGGTCTTTGAGATGTTTAACTTATTACTTGTAAATTGGGTCAAAATGACAATATCATCATTCATCGCAATAATTACCGGGACAATTTACCATCCGTTAAAATGTCTTATGATGACAGGCCTAGTCGTAATGTGGCAAAACTCAGAAAACTTCAGTCTGCTTAAGGCTTTCGTGCGCGCGTTTCCATTTGAAAGAAAGCAAAACGGGCAGCGGAGGGAGACGAAAAGCAAAGGGAACAGGTGCAGTCAGTTTGGATTTAGGATCAGCTGCGGGGATTAGGCGCTGTCAGACCGGGTTAGCTGCACGGAGGGGGCCGCTCTGATCTGCAGCCTTCCCGTCTTCCTCCAGCAGGCTACCCGAACGCCGACCGGGTCAGGAAGACATGATGAACGACGTCTCCGTCTGGGTTTCTGAGCACCGCTCGGACAGCTGGAGCACTCGGAGTGACCATAGCACAACACGGGAGGTTAAGCTGCTGTCTGCTCCTCAGCTTTGGACTCTTTTGAGTTTCTCTTGATTGTTAGCCAGAAGAAAACTGAGGTACAGTAAGGTAGAGTAGTACTTGTTTTTCTTGTTGGCGTCGTGGTTTTATACCTTCTATTTTCCTGAAAATTTCTGATTTAAGGACAGAAGAAAGATAATAGGAACATAAAAACCAGATTTTAAAGTTAGCAATGTTGCTGCATTGACTCAAAGACAGTAGACGGAGTCGATAGATCAATGATTTAAATAGCCTTTTTGTTCCAGAGGTAATCCCAGGCTTACATGGTGTCTCCTTTAAGGCTTTGGTTGTGTTTTCTGCATGTGACAGACTGACTCTGATGTACATGTCACTGTTGCTGCTAAAATCCTCAATCCTTTCAAAACTGTATTTCATTATATTTTCTTCAGTTAGACATGCACCCAGTTTGAAAAAAATGACCCAAATGCAGACTAATTTTAGGCGCAGCAGCGATAGATGCCTCCTCTCCTCGCAGGTTAATTAGCTGTGGGAAATGATTCACTCGTTCCCAACATCCAATTACCTGTTTTAATTAAAGCACATTTGAGTCAGACTGCACAGCCATTGCTGTGCATTTCTCAGGCGCGGAACGGCTGGTTGCCACGGCCACAGAAGTTTTAGAAGGGATTACACTTGTTTATACTCCTACAGTCTGTCTCTGATGAACAGTCTCCACGCACGGAGACTTGACAAAAGGCCAGCGGGATTCTCGGAGCTTTTAGATGGGTTGAAGTCACAACAATAAACAGGGCAGGTCAGCTGATTGGAAAGAAGATGGCGGCATTGTAGATGTTCTTCCTTACAGATCAGGTTTTGAAGATAAGGTTCAAGGCTTTTCTCATTCCAGATAAAGGCAAATAGTTTGTCTTCCTTCTGTCTTTAACAGAGCTCTGCGCTTGTTTTTGTGCTGCCCGATGACCCCTGACCTCACAGCAGCTACAGGCCTTTAGGATTACAGAAAGACACACCCCTCATTAGGGACATTTCACTGCTATTCATCAGGATAATAGCGCCACAAACTACATATACAGTAATATTCTTGTTAATTCTGTGCGTTCTTGGCCATTTTTAACCCACGTCATCAGAGTCTGGGTAATTATAAATACAACAAAATGAAGTTTCTAAAGGACAAAATCTAAATGAGGGTATAAATCTGCAAGTTTTCAGAAAGTAGCTCTTTGGAAATCCCTTTACTGATTCTGAAGTCCTAATTAAACTGGATTAACTGTAGGGTTGTTTTTTTGGGGGGTTTTTTGCAAATTCAACTAAATATCAAGTTGTGTCTTTGTGACATACTGCTAGCTACAAAGTTAGTTCTTTGCCATAAAGTCTGTGCAGCTAAAGCTAGAAATGCACCGATCCAACGTTAACATCTGTGTTGGTCCTGATATTTTAAAACTTCTAGATTAGGTATCAGTGACAATGTGCCTGACCCATAAGAGCAGATCTATTCAGTCTAATTCTGCGCTCTGTGCTTTGAGCCACATTATGCTTTATTATTTATTTTACGTTATATTTAAAAATCCTAATTGCTCTTTCTGAACCATTTGAAAGAAGGTTTGTTGCAGTTTAGTTTAGGTAGTAAACCTATTGTTTTTGCCAGTTTCTGTTTCTTTATTATTCATTTAATATCATCTGTTATACTACTGACTGACTGAACAAATTTAAGTTGTTTTTATAAGTTTGACCATGCTCATTTAAGGTATTGGTGTATTTAACTGTGCTGCACTGGTGCAGAATTATCAAATAAATTTGTAATCCAGTACTTTTATGTCTGTTTAAAAATATATATATATATATATCAAGTCAGTTCAGTTCTGTTTTTTAGTATCGGATCAGTATCAGCCGATACTAAAGCTGAGATATTGGTATCAGTAGTGGGAGTGAAAAATGCGGATCGGTGCATGCTAGCTACAAAATCGGTTTTCTTCCATAATGTCTGACGTGTTGATGCAACACATTTTCATCCTTTGAGTTGGGCAGCCTTCGTAGAACTTGATTGATTTATAGGTTGGATATAAAATGCCCACCTAACTAGTAACTAGAAAGAAACGACAAAAAAACATCTCATCAGCAGGTCACAAGTAGATCTAGTTCCGTGGAAGGAAAGTAAAGAGAAATAGGGCATTGTTTTATGTTCATATAGGTATGAACATAAAATCTGGCCGTTTTGAGTCTGGGATGAAATCTGGGAATGTGTGAAAGCGGCGGGAGCTTTGGGGAACCCAAGCTGTCGTGGAGCTTTTGATTCTGCCTCATTCTCATCATCCTCTGTCTTCTTCGCTTTGTTTTCCAAAGATAAAAAGCAGGACGTCACGGATATTAATCCACGATATCCGTGATGTGACTGATTACTATTCCAATAAAAAAAGAAGCTCTGATTTTACAGCCTCCATTGAAAAAAACAACAACAAAAAGAAAACAGACATCTTAGTTCAATGCTTAGAACAGATGAATCATCTGGGAAAGCAGTGTAGTGTTCCTTTACGTCTAAAGGGGCTGATTAGAAACTCATGAGGAGAAATGCAGCAGCAGAGGAAGACGAGACGTGGAACACATCGAGTCAGGATGCGGCTCCCCTCCCATCCGGAGCACAGGGAGTAGGCGGGGCTCGACTTATTCCTTATTAAGTACTTACAGCCTCTCCCCTCTCTTAGCAGGGAGAGAGAGTGTGTGTGTGTGTGTGTGTGACGGAGAGGGGGCCAGTCGGCTGCACTGATTCAAAGGCTGCCTGTGTTTTTGTGTTGTGCTCCTCCACCGCTTCACTCGCACACTAGAGGGAATTGGATTCCCGATCACCCTCCGACCTTCCGCCCCAGAGCGTTCCCGCCCCCTCCTCCCTTCCCTCGCTCCCCCTTGTGTCTTCCTCCCCCCTGGCGAGGGAGCTCCGTGCCGGCCCCATGATGAAGGAGGAGGGCCTACTGAACCGCCGGCGGTTCTCCACGTGCGGTGGGACTGCGTCACTTCGACCTCCGCACCCGGACGGACGCAAACTCATCCGCAACGCCTCCTTCGGGGGCTATAACGAACTGTCGCCCATCTCGCTTCCAGGTGGGTGTGCTCCCCGGGTCGCGGGGCGCCGCAGAGTCTTTTAGTAGTTCAGCTTGTGGTCGTGACTGATTTCTCAGGATGCTGTGTTTTACTACTTTGTTGGCGTCAAGATGAGTCCAACAATCTTCCCAGATCTATAACCTACTAATAATGTTTATGAATCTGTAGTAAAGCTGATAATGAGTCCAACAGGGTGAACTCCTCTTTTCCATCTGAAGCAACTATACTGAAAAGTGACATACCTTGCTGCTTATTGGGGGAAAAACTTTAGGAATTGAGGCGTTTTATCATTTTTTTTCACATCCCTCATGAATTTAAAGTTGTTGTGACTTTAAGTATGAAGTTGGGAAAATCAGCTTAAATGAGATATTATCATCTGTGTCTGTGGAGGAATTGGTCTAGCATCTCTCTCAAGAACTCTTGTAGTTTGTCAACTCGAAGATTTTTCAGTTGCTTTAAGGTGTAATTTACCAATTTTATTTTTCTTTACTTTATCGGGGATTTTAACTAAATCAAGTTCATATTTGTTCAATAGTTAAATCTAGCGAACATTGACTTTTGCAGCATGAATACACGTTTTTACCTCTGTTTTACGGTAAAAAAAAAAAGAACTAAACATTGTTAAGCATAGCTCAAAGCGACGTTCACTTGAATGTGTTTACTGAATCGGAAAAAGTGGGAATTTTCCATTTTGCTGCATATTCTTTTCATAGTTTTGAATTTGAGTTAAATAAGCTTGTGCAAGCCGGTAATGGACAACTCGTCTTCTTCACTTGGGCTTTACGTCAGGTTCCAGCCATTCCTCAACGAAAGTGCTGTGTTAATCCACTTTTTTTTTTAAGTGCATTTAATCCGACGGTAAACGAAGGATTAAATCAGCCTACCATTCATTTGTAAAATGGCTTTCAGTGATCTTTGTTTTTGTTCATCCTGGTGAAAAAGAGCACGGAGCCGGACATCTGGCAACCGCACAGCGGTCCCAAAGAGGGAACGCGTCCCCTGTTCCACCTTTCCCCACGACTATTTTTAACTTTAGTGAAACCCAGTAAAGGCTGACTGTGCACAAACCTTGTTTTGTAGCCACAGACGGATGCAGTATTTATGACTCTCCTGCATGACCTGGTAACTCTGCTGTTTGCTGTTTTGAGTCTCAGAGCTTAAGGCCGACTCAGTTGCAGGCATTGAAAGTGTTTTCCAAGGCTGGAAATTTACTCTGTCGACCTTTTTGTCCGAAAGCCGGCTTCTTTCCTCCCATAAAGTACCTCCTCCAGCTATACAAATCTCTCAGACTTCAAGACAGCGTCTCTGAGTCATAGTGTTTCTCCTCCTGCAGCCCTGGCTCCATTTATCTTAATTTTTGACATTCAGCTACCAGACGACAGCGCCAAGAGCCTCTGAAGGAGATAACTGGAGCAGGCAGGTTGGGCTAACCCACTTGTGTGCTTGTTGTTTTTGATTTGTCTTTTGAGCTCCACCACTGGTTGTTTTTTTGTTTTTGTATTTTACTCCCACATCTCTCCTCATCTGCAGCTCATAGAAGCTTGTTGGCGTCTGAAAAATCCCTTGTCTTATATTCTCCTCTCGTCAGCTTACACCTACAGGTTTTCTAAAGGGTTTAGACTGAAATGTCAATTTCAGTTTGATTCTGGGGAGTCATTTCTAAGATGACTTTGCCACATTGTCTAGATAGTTCTTGCAGTGTTCTGCGATCGAGGAAATTCACATAAAATCCCTGAATTTATTCCATTTAATGCAGGGGAAAAAATACATTAGGAAATCTTTGATAACTAATTGCAAGTTCGCAAAAATTGTAATTTGTCTTAAATTATAAGTTTAAAGAAATCTTCCTGACTGAAGTTGCTTCAGTATTCCCACATAATATTCAGTCCTCATGATGCCACCTATTTCATGAAGTGCACCAGCAAAATGGCCCCACAGCATGATGCCGCCACCCCCATACCAACATGTTAGGATGGTACAAGCATCCTGCTTTTTTCACTCCAAATGCTAAAATGTTTTTTTTTTTTTTTTTGGGGAGGCAAATTAGCTTCCTCTTTTTTGTGCTCATTCTGGACCTAAACACATTCATCTGTAGGTCACAGGACCAGTCTCCTGCGTGTTACGATGGTTGGACATTCCCATCATGTCTATTCTTGTGTATAATTGATACTTTTTCTGATATATTGGCTTATTTCTTCTGACTTTCCCATTGCATCAAATAAGAATACAGTATTTCATCTAATTTAACTTCAAACGGTGAGAAAATGTCTTGGTTTTTATTCTGTGTACTTAAACTTCTGGTTTCAACCGTAGTTGTTGCCCTGCTGTTCTTGTTTTTTAGATTGTCCTGTTTTAATTTACTATCCAGAACCATATGTTGAAGATGTTCGGCAAGAATAGGACATCTTGTTGGACCCATCGGAAATCAGGCTGAGTTGTATTACTCCTGCTTTGACTATTTACTTGGACATGGATTCAAATATTGGTTAATACCACATGACTTTGAGTTTTGCTTTTATTTTGGTGTACAATGTGCCTTTTCATAACAGTTACTTGGTGGTACATATAAACTTAGCCTCACCAAAAATATAAATAGATCAACCCACGCAAAACTGCCACGATGGAAATACAAGCTACTGCACCTTCTCCCATTCAGACATCCATGCCTAAAATATCCCTCCATCTTACGGAAAATTGATTTTTCTCTTACTAAGAGCCCGCGGCCATTTTAACACTTCATTCACTTAATTTCTTTTCTTATTTCTGTTTGTGAAGACAGTGATGGGCTGATGAATTAAGGGGCTTAATGGCTGGGGCGAGAAGGTCACTTATTAAGAGGCACGACAGAGCGTCAGAGACTGTTTTCATCTCCAAAAACATATTAAGAATAGAAGTGTGTAATCAGAAAGAGCTACTCAGATGCAGCATTCGGAACATGATTTATAATATGTCGTTGAACGTGATGGGCCAGTCCTCAACATCGTTGAATTCAGTTGTCCAACCCCTTCCATGACTACAGGTATATGAAACTCAGCACCTAAAGCATGCAGTTATGCAAGAATTTATATATTTGTCTCTCTCAAGATTTAATTGACATTTCTTTGAGATTGATGATTCCAAAAGTTTAAACATGTTTAATTTTTTACTAGTTAACTGCAACTTTCAGCTGTGTCAATATCTACGTATCTCAGGTGTGCTGTAGATTCAACAGACGAGTTTTGATTTTGGTTGTTGCCCAGGGAAACGACACTTGTGTTTCTGAGGGCATTATATTATGGGGCTATTTTTCATTAGTTGTGATAATTTTATCCTTCCTACTTTGTTGAACTGTTTGGGGATTCCTCTTGCTGTTCCAAAATGGCTACCTACTGTCACCAAAAGCAAGTTACCATAACAACATGAGTGATTGAGTTTGGTGAGGAAGAACAGAGTCCTGATCTCAACTTGTTGTAACATTTTTTAGGATGAATAGAGCACACACTGAGGAATTCTCGTCCAACATCATTAGCAGTGTTTCCATTAGAAATTTCAATTACTCTGTAAAAGTTTAAATAAAACTAGAACTGCAGGCAGTTACCACAGGGGTCCAAGCACTACCTAGCAGAAAATGACCTTTTCTACGACCCTGCCGGTGCACTTTCCTACCCGTGCCGTCTCTCCATCTGTTGACTGGATGGACCATTACCCCTCAAAAATTAGACTTGCTAGAAAATAATACATGTTAATTTTTTTTACTAAATTACAAAATATCTCGGTGAAACTGCACTGAATACTTCAGGGAGAGCAAATTATATCCGACACACGTGTTTTTGTACTAGAAAGAACTCAATGCAGAGAGAATAAACATTAAAATGCAATTAGGACATTTTTGAAGACATTTAAAAAGGCCTTACCAACATGTGTGTGTCTGAAATCCAGCATTCTGCTGCTGAAATGAGCAACAATGCTTAGGTAAACTAAAATGTAACCATTAGCATCTGGGGAATCATTAGCATACTGACTAACACTAACTTACCCCATTTGCTATGCAAGATGTGCATGAGCTAAAATTACCTAAAATGCTAAGGGTAGTTTAAGCTCTGATCAGACCCAAATTGGGGGTTCTGATGCTGAAATTAGCAACAATGCTAAAGTTAGCTTCAATAGTGTTAGTGGCATGTGGATTATCAGTAATATGATAACCCACATGCTACTGTGGGATATTATACTCCACTCTGTATGCTAAATGTGGCTAATATGTCAAATGAGACAAATAACATTTGAATACGTGTAAATATTTAACATGCATTCCTTTGCGTTTGCTGTCTTGTGCCATATTTGCTCTCCAACAATCTGGGTAAGGCACATGGACTGGGTTCTGACCTTATGAGGCCGGTAATGGATGTGGAAAACATCATGGTGCATGGTGCGCTCCCTGCTGCGCCTGTACCTTTGCATTACATTTGATCTGCCTTCTTCCCCAACGTCTGATCTGTCACAGAGGTTCTTGTTGTTCCTCTTTTCTTAAAGAGATATACGCTACAGTCGGGAAGCGGTGCTGCGTGACTCATCCACAACTGAAGGCTTGCAGATAAACATTCATCCCTTTTTCACTTTCTATTTGAACGTTCAATCAATGGGATGTGGTGCTCACTATGTTATAAAATATAGATATCTATTAAGATTTATTGACACCAAAATAAAGAACTTTTTCTGTTTTATTTTGCCTTTTTAATGAGACTTTATTAAATTTGACCATCTCTATTTCATTATTTTACATATTTAAGCTCCGACTGGCAAATTCTATATTGAATAAAAATTTCTCAATAAGACGCAATTTGAAATTTGTTAAACTTATTGTATTCTGAAAGCAAAGAAATGTTTTTATTTCTTTTTAATTAAGTGAATTTGTAGATTATCTGATAAAAACACTACATGGTGTTTTTGTCCCGACACATCAGATATGCAGCCTTGGATAGAAAGGACTGTTTATGCTGAAAATATTTGCTGCTGATGCTAAGATGAAAACGCCAATCGGTATGTTGAAGGTCATGCTCGGTTTCTTGTTGATTTGGCATTGATGTGCAGAAAAGAAAAAGCACAGAGTATTGATTTTGGAGAAAGAGGCTGTGAAGGCAGCGTTTCGCTCTCAGACTGGGAGACTCTGGCCTTAGGAAGTCCTTGCAGCAGCTTCTTCACCTGGAGTATTTCTCACAGGTTAGAGGAGTTGGTAAAATGGAAAATAAAAACCAGGAAATGTGTTTTCATTGACTTACTACTTTTTAAATGAGATTTCCTCATACTTCCTCAAAGAATCACTTAGCCTTTGATACTGAGCCAAGGTAATATTTTTAACTCCTAGTAAGATCCAAAAGGTCAGGAGAGTGATTCTGGTGGCTAATTAGTTTAAAATTTCATATCAAAGCTGCTGTCTGAGAAAATCTAACCTAATAAAACTATTAAAAGTTTATAACCAGTTAAAAAGTAATAAAGTCTTCATGTTATGTGTTGCCGCAGAAGCATAATGTGGTTAACAGTAAAGGTTGCTTCTTCAGGCGTCTCAAGTTGAATTTGGTTATTGGGTTACATGTAATATTTTTGTTTGCTAGTTAAAACATAAAGTCAGTTTAGCCAAAATTTAATAGCATGATCATAATGTAAATTTTACTGTGATACTGTAACATAGTATTTAATAACAAGCATATATTTATTTATTTGGGTCTTTAGTAGATTTTGGTCAAAAGATTTTAACACTAAAAAGTATTGAAAAATTTTAATTGCCTATCAAAATCTGCATATTCCTTGTAAATAATGAAGAAACAGAACTGATCTGAACTAAAGTTTAATGGTATATGAGGAGTTTATCCTTATCTTTAATAAAATTTAAGGAGCGAATGGTTGAAGTTAAAACAAGTTCCTGGTAATTACCAAAAAAACAAAAAATGTTCACCATTTTTGCATGCACTTTAGAGCATTTTCATTTTAGCTTCTTTTGTCAAAGTTCTTGCTTTGGCCTTCTGGCCAATACCAATTAGAAAAAAACAAAACAAAACAAAAATATCCACTGTTTCCAAAGTCTTCAATAACACAGAAAAAAGTCGCTGGATTTGTTACTTTTTTGACGAAATAAAAAAATTCTCTAGTGGGTAAGAATCAGTCAATCGCCAATCACCTGAAATTAAGAAAATCTGTGCCGATTGATCGGTGCACCCACCCATATTTTCTGCCTGTTCGACATCCAAATCATTAACCTTTCACTGCTGTGTTCAACAGTTTGAAGTATTTCTGCTGATTTATGACATTTTTACTTTCAAAAGAATGTTATTTCAGTGTTATTTTAATCAAGCCATTGTTAGTTTTCAAGACAATGACAAATATTTACCTCCTAATTGAGGCCAGGGAGTAGACCTGCTGATTACACCTTAGGATAAATTGTCTGATCCAGACAACTTATTGGTGCATTGGCCTTCAACCAAGATGGCATCTTTCCCTACATCATCTGGTGACTTTACTGAAAACAAATGTATTCTCCAGTGATTTGTGTCTTGAATCATTTTCTGCACATCACTACTCCTCTGGGTTCTGTTCCATATCACAAACTTGACATTTGAAAATGAGCCTCTGCAGGGCTTCCTCTGCGCTCTCAGCAGAGTGCCGGAGTCCTGGGGTTATGGGAAAGAAACCATGAAATATTTACAGGCCCAGGCGTAACCGTCGCCGGACGCTTCACTCTCAGCGGGAGAGCCGTTGTTTGGTTTTGGTAATTGGTTAGAAACTCACTAATTAGAATGAGAATTCGCTGAAGTGAAAGTCCAGTTTCCCTCAGGACACGGTTCTGCCGACTCTGTTTGACATTTCTAGAAATGCAACATTAGTCCAAGTCTTCCGATGAATTTTGACGAGTTGCAGCAAAGTGAGCATCAACATTTTCTTTGTTCTTTACTTTCTTTTCAGGTTTCGAGAGAGTAAAGGAAGACCTTCTTCCTCTCCCTTTGAAAGAGGATTCGAATTCCATATCAAAGAGCAAAGTAAGAAGACAAAAACTCATGTTATGAGCCATGACGGCTCATAACACTAAACTGTTTTCGCTGTAATGAGAATCATTAAATATGAGGAAGGATTACTTTGTTGTTTTTCTATTGTACTTTCCCGGACTTGCATGAGCAGCGTTAAACCCAGCTGAGATGACTCATGCATCACACACCGACACCGTTGAGCAGCTCTAGTTCATCTGCTTTTACGTGCAGAATGAAATATTTACCATTGTTCAGATAAAACGTGGCTGTCTGTTGTTAATAATAATAATAATAATAATAATAGGCTCATTCAACAGGAGGTAAACGCCTCACTCCAATCTCATGCCTGAAATGGGATTTAAACCTAATTTTATTTGAGGTTGCCAGTCATTTTGCACAATTTTACTGTCACATGTACTTTGTTTTAAGGATACGTTGAAGATTAGTATAAAGGATGGTAATTAAAAAAAACAGTAAACTTCTTTTAACACCTTTTCAAACAAGTATGGTTGCGAAAATGATTCTTATGATCTTGTTTTTATTGTTTGTGTTCATGCATTCTTTTTTACGAATGATTTTGTTCTAAAATAAAGATAGCATTTAGAGTTTTACTGTAGGAAAATCTTAAAACATGCATCATTTTCAGAACAGTTTACAGAGACCAACCAATTTTCTATGGAGTTGTAGAAACTGTACAGAGGCAGATGGGATGTCTTCTGAGATGAACATGTCATGTTTTCTTTTTCTTTTTTTTCCCAAGTCTGAAACCAAGCTGTACAATGGCTCAGATAAGGATGTGCCAGCGTCTGGCGGAAAGCTCACCAAGAAGGAGTCCCTCAAGGTGAGAACGCTCTAAAGCAGCTTAAGTCCTACGTATCCGGATCCTAATTCTCAAAGGCTGCCTGTAAAAGTCAGCTTTCAATCAGGGTGTGTCTTGTATAATCAGGGATTGTTTGTTATTATTTCACATTCAACACTCGTTCTCACGAGTTCAGATTGTGCCACGGTGTAATAATGTGTGAAACAAACAACAAATACATAAAATTTAATGTGTTCTTCCTTTTTCTCTGCAGGTGCAGAAGAAGAACTACAGAGAAGAAAAGAAGAGGGCGACCAAGGAGCTGCTTAGCACCATCACAGACCCTTCTGTTATCGTCATGGCCGACTGGCTGAAGGTGGGGCTGCCTCACCTTTTTTCCCCCTCCGTCTTTCCATCGAAGCGGAACAGGCTTCAGGTTGACACGTTTCCGTCTGCAGATCCGAGGCACGCTGAAGAGCTGGACCAAGCTGTGGTGCGTGCTGAAGCCGGGTGTCCTCCTCATATACAAGACTCACAAAAACGGCCAGTGGGTGGGAACGGTGCTGCTGAACGCCTGCGAGCTCATCGAGAGGCCGTCCAAGAAGGATGGCTTCTGCTTCAAGCTCTTTCACCCGCTGGAGCAGTCCATCTGGGCGGTGAAGGTCAGAACACCCAGCAAATATATATAACTTCTGGTAGATTCAAACTATTTTTTATACTAAAACAATATTTTATTTCAAAGAGTTAAAGGGGCAGTATTGTGTAAAATTGCCTTTTTGAAGCTTTATGCCATGTTTTAATTTTATTCCCTCATCAAAAACATAGATGGAGTGTTGCCTTGATTCTTTCATGCGTGTTTGAGAAATTCTTTAATCTCCATGGCAACCAGTCAGCTGTGCAAAACGCTGGGGTGGATGGAGTGAACAACGAAGCTTCTGCATCACTCCCTCTCTCAGCTCCTTCAGACTAGCCAGCAGCAATTAGCAAACACCTGGTGGAGCTGCACATCTGCTGTGCTCATTTAAAAGCTACTTCTAAGTGAAATGCTTGTAAAAAATGTTGTTAAAGGGTTAACAGAGGAGCCATTTTATGATAACTTCCTTAAGGTGCCGTTTTAGAAAGAGCATTAATTTTTAAAGAGACAGAGGCCCAATTTCCAGGCGTTAAATTAGGAAGTAAAATTTCTTTTAAGTCATGTTTGATACATACAGCATTTTGTATGACAACTGAAGTTAACATAGTTTCTTGATTGTGTTATAAAATAGCTACATGTGCCTGGAATACACATAATACTGCCCCTTTAATGATGCTGCTTTAACAATCAGGTTCTTATGGAACAGGCCCACAGCATGACACTTCCTCCACCTTACCTAACACTTATGAGGTGCTTTTCTATATATTCACAATTTTATCCACCGGAAGCGTTTGTTACTGACAATTCTGAGAGATAGGAGAAAGTTTTCAAGTGGAAAAACCATAAATAAAACGAGAACAGTTTCTTTTTTTTTTTTTTTTAATGTCTTCCTGTTTGTCCACCTCCAGAGGAAAAAAAAAAGAAAAAAGAAAGAAACCTGGTTGTGATTTGAAACCCAGATGTGGATATTAAGTCATAATTATGAGATCGTCCTGCTGTAATTTAGGACGGACAAAAGAAAGTGATTTGTCCAGGAAGCCATTTTCATATTTGGCAGCCCACGCGCTCCGTTTGTTCCTCAGTCCCCGGCTCTCAATGGGGCCACTCCAGCTGTAATTACTTATTCATCACTGACCATGAAAGCTCTCCAGCATTTTTTTTTTGTTTTGTTTTGTGTTTTTTTTTCTCGTTCTGAAGAGAGCTGCCCTGCGCCGCTGTTCATTAGCCGCACCACCAAATTTAGCTTCTCACTCATCCTGCATCTGCCCACTCTGAGCCCTCTCATGTTCGCAAAATTGACACATCCACTGTGGTTTGTATTTAGGATCGAATTAACTAAACGGAAAGTAGTGTCAACATATTAACTGAAATGAAAATCTGTCAAAGAGTCGGCGCCCGGATCTCAGAAGTGACGTGGTCCGTCACGTCAGCCTGAAGCTCTGTAATTGTTGTCAACACTCTGTCCGTTTCTGTCCTCAGGGTCCTAAAGGAGAGGCAGTGGGCTCCATCACGCAGCCGTTACCCAGCAGCCACCTCATCTTCCGTGCCGCATCAGAGTCTGATGGTGAGAGACGGATTGTCATTCGCACATCAGTCTCTGACTCTGTCGCTAAAGTAAACTAACCTAATGCTGTCTTCAGCAAGCCTGTAGCATTAAGAAATGAATCAATTAATTGCAGGATGAATTAAAATGAGCTGAATAATTACCATTCTGAGGATTTCATATTTTTTGAAGAACAATTTTGTTTTCAGGAATTTCACTGTAGATATTTGTCTTCCAGTGGCAGTGTGGAGTGTTATGTACAAAATGAAAGTTTATTGGAACTTACTAATGTCTGCCATTATCTTTAGATTGGTAGAAAAAGCATAACACTTTATTTGACGGGTTGTGAATAAGACTGTCATGACACCGTCATAAACATGACATAACACCTGTCATAAACATGAGTAAGTCTTCATGAATATTTATGACTGTTGTCATAAAGTGTCATTCAGTAAATCATGACACTTTTAATACAAAGTTGACATTCAAAATGTCAAGAAATCATGATCTGACATAAATTTGTTATAAAAGTATTACTGATTAAACTTTAGCTTTAACAACATGAAGCTACATAATTTTTAAAGTTAATTTCAGGGACAATTTGTCGTCCTGCAAAATTTATTGTGACAAGCCATGCATAGAGTAAATATGTCTGTGCTCTAAGCAAATCCACACAGTCATTTGCAAAAGTCTTCACACTGCTTTAACTTTTGCCCATTTTGTTTTGTCAGAACCTCAAACTTCAGTGTGTTTAAGTGGGACTTTTATGTGAGTGAGTGTGGGAAAATAAATGCTATAAAAACTCCACAAAATGCAAGACAATTTCTTTTTTCAGACTAAGCTAAATAAGGATTTACCCAAAATATATTATTTTTCACCTACATTTAATGTTGTTTTAGTGCAGTCTCTCTAGATCAGGGGTGTCACTCCAGTCCTCGAGGGCCGGTGGTGTCCTGCAGTTTTTAGATGTGTCACAGGTACAAAACACTGGAATGAAATGGCTTAATTACCTTCTTTTTGTGTAGATCAGTTCTTCAGAGCCTTAATGACCTAATTATTCCATTCAGGTGTGGTGCAGCAGAGGCACATCTAAATGTTGCAGGGCTGTGGCCCTCCAGCACTGGAGTTTGACACCTGTGCTTTAGGAGTTTAGAGAAGACAGGAGGAATTGCAGCATTTATTACGCTGTCCATGGTGCTGAAACATGGAGAGCCGTTCCGTCTTGCTTCACAGAGTCTCTCTCCGTGGTGCTGGAATGAGTCAAACTGGAACATTATTTCAACCAGTAAGGTTCATTGGGTCTACTTTTTGAACATTTGAACACTTGCAAGAAAACATATTTAAGTTGATAATCACGGAACAGATTCTGACCTTTGTTATTTTTTAACTGATTTAGGTTACTTTTCAAGAAATGTAAATCTTATTTATTGGTTTAGAAACCAACAAATACTTTAATTCTACTTTTTGGATAACATAAAAAGTTTAACTGTACTTACATAAAATGCTTAATGAAAAACAAGCATACTTGGTGTTATGCCTATTCCACATCACCATGAATCTATAAGACTTTAATATTTTATTCTAAAATGTCCTATGAAATTAACTCTATGTCCATCGTGGAATTGTATTAATCTGATTCTGAAAAACAACTGATTCCTCTATTTTTCATTTGTTAAATCTTTACATTCCACTTATTCCACAATCCCGTATTGAGGAAAACTGTTCCAGGAAGAGATATAAAACATATTTATTCGAGTTACGATAATCCAAAATTAAGTTGTTTTTTTTTTTTAGTGTAGCACCTTGTGCAGTTTTGTTCCTGATGTGTGGGTGTGTAATTGCGACGGTTTCACTCAGGTCGATGCTGGATGGACGCCTTGGAGCTGGCCCTGAAGTGCTCCAGCCTGCTGAAGAGGACCATGATCCGGGAGGGGAAGGAGGACATGAGCACAGTGTCTGCTGGTGGAGAGCACTCCATCAACTTCTACAGCCTCCTCAGAGCCCACAACATCCACGGCTTCCAGTGAGCAGCACCAGTTAGCGCACACGACCTACTCTACTGGACAGAGAGACGCATATAGAGTTGACTTTACAACAAATATCAGTTTTAGTCTGCACTTATGTACTGGAAAAATAGTTTGAAAACCATTTATCCTTGACAGGTAGTTATGAAAGAATCCAGGGGATCCACTTATTGATTATTGACTTGGCGACTCTGTTTCCCTTTACACCCGAACCGTCTCGTCTCAGGTTCAACGACGGCGACCACCTAAAAGACCCGGACCTGTACTCGGACAAGTCGGACCGGGAGGGCGAACAGGACCACGAGGAGTCGGACCCTGAAGGCCTGGAGAAGAGCGAGGAGAGCGACAGCGACACTTCAGAACGCCAGGAAGACTCGTACATCGACCTGGACCCCAACGAGCATCTGCGGGAAACCCCGTACATGGAGCAGTCGCACGAAGAGCTGGGGGAGGTCAGCTTTACATTAAACTTTCATTATGTCCTCAAAGGATTTCAACCATTTTCATCTCAATCTTGAACTGTAGAATCATAAAAAGCTTTATTTTTAATGTTTCTACGCAACATGTCAGTCTGTGATCATAGTATCTGCCATTCGCTCTAAGAGATTTTGGTGAGATGATGGCAAGTGTGAAAGTGCTAACTCTCATTTCCATTCTGAGAGTCTATCAGCGTACAAATGAAACACTTGGTGTAAGCTCAATGAAACCTTCACATTGACAAGAGCCTTAGCAGCCTCAGTGGGATTTAGTGTTGGCACACTACAGTAAGTCGGTTTTGGTTGTGGATGTTTTAGATAACATTGTCGACTTGCTCCTTTTCAGGCCGGCGAAGCTGCACAGACAGAGACCGTGTCAGAGGAGAATAAGTCTCTGATCTGGACTCTGCTGAAGCAGGTGCGGCCAGGCATGGATCTGTCCAAGGTCGTCCTGCCCACCTTCATCCTGGAGCCGAGGTCCTTCCTGGACAAGCTGTCCGACTACTACTACCACGCAGACTTCCTGTCTGAGTAAGAGCTTCCTGTGTTTTCTGTTCAATAAATGCACTGTCAATGGAGAACATGAGGTTGTTACGACAACATGGCTCAGGTGGAAGTCGATGTTTCTCGTTCCAGAGCTGCAGTTGAAGAGAATGCCTATAACCGGATGAAGAAGGTGGTGAAATGGTACATCTCTGGATTTTACAAAAAGCCAAAGGTCAGTTTGACTCATTTCACGTTGAGTTGTGTGTATTTCTTTATTTATTATATTTATTTTGCTCTGCTGAATCATGTTTTCGCTTTAATCCACAGGGGTTGAAGAAGCCATACAACCCCATCATTGGAGAGACGTACCGGTGCATGTGGCTCCATCAGAAGACCAACAGCAAGACTTTTTACATCGCTGAACAGGTACCACCACCAGCAGCTTGCATACAGTGCTGATGAGAGGTTTACATTGCAATGAATATCACATTCATTGGCTGGTTGAAATGATTCCTTTTGTATAAATTAGACTTGTCCAGGTCTCAGTCATCTGCAGCCATTATTTTAGGAAGGCGACTATATCTGAAAAACTTTATATCTATGGGTAGGTCTGAAGTTGTTCAATAGATTACATGCAGTAAAAGTTGAAAAGAAATGTTGAATTTTCATGACTCTTTTGTAATATGCACCATTTTGGGACCTAAAGGAAGAAAGTGTATAGAAAAATCAAAGTTGCCTTGTGGGTAAAAACCCTCTCTTCCCAGGTCTCTCACCATCCGCCAGTGTCAGCCTTCTACGTCAGCAACAGGAAAGACGGGTTCTGCCTCAGCGGCAGCATCCTCGCCAAGTCCAAGTTCTACGGTACAAACAACCTTAGCCGTCTTAATTCTCTCCTCATTAACATTCAGAGAGCACTGATGAGTTTCCACTCCCATTCCAGGAAACTCCCTGTCAGCCATTTTAGACGGAGAGGCTCGGCTCACCTTCCTCAACCGAGGGGAGGACTACGTCATGAACATGCCCTACGCTCACTGTAAAGGTCAGAGCGCACGCCACAAACCTTTGTTTAACTGCACATCTAGCTGATCTATATTGACTGGAACATGTTTTTATGTGAAAGGCATACTGTACGGAACCATGACCTTGGAGCTGGGAGGTCAGATCACCATTGCGTGCGAGAAAACGGGCTACAGCGCTCAGCTCGAGTTCAAACTGAAGGTACATTTGCAAGACTCGTGGCGGTCATCGTAGACTGGGAGATGGTCAGTGCAAAAGGAGCAGAAATGTTTCTTACGCGATGTCTCTGATTGTCTCGCTCCTCCGTCAACGTTTCCACCTGCCCCAACTCTTTACCCAACCCTATGACCCAACTCCAACCCCTCCATTACCAACTGCTTTACCCTGTCATGAACCAGCGGCAGGTAGGTGCAGGACAGGATAGGTGACTTTAGTACAAGCGGTTTATTCCTATCACTCATTTCAAAAACAGTGAGTTTGATCTAAGTGCTTCGGTAGAAGAAAAAACATTAAAAAAAAAAAAATCAAATTAATTAAAAACAGGGCAGTTCAGCAGGATTTCTTGTCAGATTATGAGTGTCTTTTCAAGCAGTACTGGTAAATATTTAAAGAAATTTGATTTAAAAGAAAAAAACATTACAAAATGTTCCTTCAAAGTAACAACAGTAAGTCCATCTCTTCTCTCTGGTTTTACTGGCCTGTGCTTGTCCTCCATTTTGTGTCCTGTCCTCCCTCGTCCTCGATTCCTCTTGCGTCCCCTTCGCCTCTTGTCCCCCGTCTTGCTTGTCTTCTTTAGCCGTTCCTGGGCAGCAGCGATTGTGTCAATCAGATCTCTGGGAAGATCAAGCTGGGAAAGGAGGTCCTGGCTACTCTAGAGGGACACTGGGTATGACTCCACATATTGTTCTAAATGTTTTTTCTTGCTTGTAATATTTGTTTTGTTTTAGTAGCTTGAATGTATTTATTTAGATTTCTGTTGTTTTGTAAGGCTGTAGTAAAAGATTTGAGAGGAAATGGTGAACAAATCATACATAGTGGCCAGCCAGCGGAGCACCTTCTCACATAGACTGCTCCAGCTCCGCTGTCGTAGGGACAGATACAGGAAATCTTTCCTGCCTCAGGCTATCTCACTGTACAATAAAAGCTAAATTATTGTCCTGTATTAACCAATGCAATTTGCATAACTGCACTGTGGCACATTGCGGTTTATATATTGTATATACATATCTGCTCTTGAATCATTGTAAGGACTGCTTTTAAGTTGCATTTTATATTACTGCACTTTACAATTTATAATTATAGCATTTATATTGTATTTATTTTATTTTAGCTACAACTACTACTTGTGGTAATTCTTACTGTATATTGTCGCAATGCTGCAACTGTGAAGTAATTTCCCTGCTGGGATGAATAAAGTAATTCTATTCTATTCTATTCTATTAAACTTAAATATTGACAATATCAGCCCTGAATTTACTTGGTATTGGATTGATACCAAAAAGTACAGTATTTCACAGCTCTACTGAACAACAATACATCTAACTGACTCACCTTGAAAGCTGAAGAGCAGAAAATATTACAAGAAATCCTCCCACAGTAAATATCAATGTGAAAACAGCTCCTCTCCACCCAGATTATGTATCATCATACATGAGGACACATCATGTGATGAATGAATGTGTGTAGAGACGGTGGCCATGACCTTTACATATTGCATCATCAATGCATTAATAATGCACCGTGCAGCTCTCTGCTCAGCGCCACCACCATGTTTCATACTGCGAGTCTCACAACAGCAGCCGTTCTTTCTCCCACATTGTCTCACCAGCTTTGTCTGTCAACCAGCCCTTAAGGGCCTGTTTAAAAATTAATGAGCGCTGCTTAGACTGTAAATAACTGCTGGTAATGCACCGTGGGTTATTTGAAATGTAAAACCTACATTCGTGCTTTGATTATCTATGTATCTACCCTGAGCGAGGAGACGGTGTTCTTGCAGCCTCGTCGGCGACTCCCTCGCCACCCGCTTCCCAACGAAGTTGGGCAAAGTGGGGGGAGGGGGGTAGAGAGGAGAGGGGGGCAGTGCACCAGCATTTTTAGGGTGCTTTAAATAATATGCAACAATGCTAAAGAAGGTAATTACATTTTGAGACCCTGAGGAAAATGTCATGTTGCAATTTCTTCAAATGAATTAAGTGTTTTTTATTCTTATTTTAATTTCACAGCAAAAACACCACAGACTGCTAATACTTTTTTATTCCTTCATCTTTTGTTTTATGTTAAAGAAACCTTATCCTGCTTTCTCAGTAAGCAACTTACAGCTGCCGGCAGACAAACAGCCCTGGGACTCGGCCATCAGTCAACGTGTCAGCCCTCATTAGTTTCCTCCTGGATGTTCCCTTAAACAAGCCCAACCTTGTGTCTTTATAATTGTGTGTCCATAGTTACAGATAGCAGGCTTCAGCACAGTGAATAATTAATTGGGGTAAATTGCACAACTGTAATTTGGGTTCCTCCCTTAGCAGTCACACAGTCATCTGTATTCTACGTAAGACTGGAAGTCTATTTTCTGCCCCATATCAATTTTTCATGCGCAGTCATTTGTCCTCAGGGGACGAATAGCGTCTCAGCTCTGGGTACTGAGTTCTCACCCGTCCCCGCAGCATTCTGCTGACATTTCCTGGACTCCTGAACGGCGTTGTATTTATTCTCATTTAAAATTTCTGTCCTAATTTTATAGTACACATATCCCTGTTGCTCTGAACATCAGGGATATATGTGCTGCGAGTTCACTAAACTATTACCCAAAGTTTTCTCGGAACAGCATGACAATTTCTTTTTTTTTTTCTTCCACCCAAGTCGATTACATCCAGTTGCTACGTTTAACCGGCGGCCATAATGACCCCATCCCAGACTACAAGAAAATGAATTTCAGCTGCACCTGATTATCAGCTTGCTTAATGAGTCCGGCCTCTGCCTCCCACCCCTACACTGTTCAGGAAGAGAACTGAGAGCCTCACTCCAGATGGCCGTGCCCTTTAGAAGTCTCTCTCTTCTCTGTAATGGAGCAGGTTGGCTCCAGCTCCCTGGGCTGAGTGCTGGGATGAGTCCAGGCTGCTGCTCTTAATGAGCCTCGGCGTTCCCTCCTCTGTCATGCTGGGGTTTTACGCTCGTCACATGCGCTGCCTCTGTTTTATCTGCTCCCGTGTGCCCGCGTGTAATCAGACGGGGGAGTTAAGAAGCAGGTCAGGCACCTGACGCTCACCTGCCTGCGTGTTATATGGTTGACATGCTAACCTAGTTGTGATCATGGCAGTTATTAAAGGGGCAGTATTATGTGTTTTCCAGGCACACAGTGCTATTTTACAGCATTATTAAGTAACTGTTATCTTCAGTTATAAAAATCAAACAATCAGGTTTATTTGTATAGAACATCTCAGCAGCAATGCAGTTCAAAGTCCCAATACTAACTAAGCACATTGTCTCCTGACACTCAGTTAGGATATATGTTGTATGTTCATGGAAAGATTGTTCTTCTATTTAATGTTCAGCAGTAATAGCACTCAGAGACTTTTTCTACAAAAGCTTTATGTCCAATAGTTTGGAGCACAGCTGCTGTCAACAGTGTCACTATATTTCACACTGACCACTTAAAATGAAGACAAAGAGAGCACTTAAGCTGTCAACACTGATAGCAGGTTTGGTGGAGAAGCTGATGTTAAAATTCTTTTGAGCACAATCTTTCTTCCATTTTTCTCAAGTATCCATCCGTCCATTTGCTATGCTTGCTTCGTTCTTAGCTTAGCTCTCTCTCAGGGTCATGGCGGGGCTGGAGTTTATTGTAAACGGTCGAAGGGCAATTGGTGCACTATACCCGCTGCCAGGCAATCACAGGGCCCACACAGAGACAAACAATCATGCTCCATGCACTTACAACAAACTAAGGCTAGTTTGTTACCCTAACAGGACCATTATTACACAGGGTGAAAAAAACAGAGTACCGTGAACAGGCAAACGTCACAGAAGACGGCTCCAAAAATACCCGCATTAAAGGGGCAATGTTGCCTAAGATTGACTTTTGTTTAGCTTTACATCATGTTATTTTGTTAGTCCCTCATCAAAAACATATCTGGAGTGTTGCTTTGATTCTTTCATGCATGTTTGAGTAATCCTTTTATTCTGGGTGCAGAAAGCAAGTGGTGTAACCGAAAGCAAGTGGTGTAACCGAGTGCTTACTTGATTGTGCAATAGAATGGCACCATATCCCTGGAACATCGATAGTGCTGCACCTTTAAGACAACATTAATTTGGGCTGGTTACTGGAATCATTGTATTTCAACATTTTTCCAGTTTATGGTCCTGAGATTGTCAGGATCTGTGTTTGTTTCTATGCAAGTCTGAGTCTCTCCTGATTGGTTCCCTGCTAGCAGTAGCCTGGAGCAGAGCTGCACACCTGCAGCTCGTTGGGTCATCAGCCTGAGAGTAATCATTCTGCCCTCCATTGAATAATTACTCACACAAGAAAGTCTCCAGCATCCTTGCACCACTCATTAGAAAGGCTGGACTTTTTTGAGAGATATCTACATTTTGAGCTGTACAGTGAGACCTCAACTTGTTCATTCCTTGCCTCAGGTTCTTTGGTGACCTCACTTGTTTGTAAGTCAGAAGCAGAATCATAAGATCACCTGCAGCTCCATGCCTCACCTGCCTACCTGCTCACTCCAGCTCTTAGTTCAGCCTCCAGACTCACTGGAGGCTCAGACTCACTAGTTGTTTTGACCTGGAACCTATTTGCCCCGTCCTCAGTCTGAGAAGCCTCCCAGGAACCATAAGCCCATTTAACCTGCCTCATCAAACTAACAACCATCTACACCTCGCTCTGTCACTAATCCATCTCTCCGCCCCCAGAAGAACTCTGGACCTGATCCATGGCGAGAAGTCCCGCAGTATCCCTGTCTTTGTACATATTGTAAACAAATTCTTAACTTTGTTTCCCATGTCTGAGTCTACATGTGGATCAGAAGTCTTCCTCTGAACATGACAAAGGACTTTATCAACACTCTGGATTTGTTTTATGCAAATATCACGGATGAATACAGATCCAAAGCAAGACCTCTGCTTGGATCATAAACTCCTTTTGTCACATGATGATCACAGGAAACTGTCATGGCGTTTCAGGGTTGCATTGAGGTTACAGATTGGGTTGCACTGTGCCAGCCATGTTGAGAACATCAGTGTTTATAAGAGAGGGACAAACTTTTACAAACTAACACTATTGCAGAGAGTTTGGACTTTAATTTGGTTGGGAGTATTTGCTGGACACCTCATCCACACAGTCACTCCAGGTAGAGAGTGAGGCCAGACACAGGAGGACAGCTATCTTGACTTTAATAAAGTTCTAAGTGTTTAGTTTGTCTCAGTCTGTGGCTGCCTGATCTTTATTTCTCTGTTTTCTGTTTGATTCTGTCTATTTCTTCATAACAAACTCAGACAGGGATCAGTGTAACAGAAGAATAACTGCAGCCAACTGCTCAATGTGTAACTTCCTAAAGACCCCTTCAACTGCTTAACAAGCAGATAAGCAGTAGAAGGGGAGAGCAGCATTGAACAAAACAAACAAGGAAATTTATAACAATCATCACAGAAATGAGGGACCTGCTAAACAATTGGCGATGAAGTTGTTCCTTCTAATCTTAAGGATTTTGCTGGTCTGTTGTTTAATGTTGGATGCAGAGAATCTGCTTCAGCTCTTCAGAGGTAACGGCAAAAAAAAACAAACAGTTTCTCCTTCTGCCCGGAGATGCCCTACGTATCCTCCAGGGCTCATCGAGTCGGACAAAATGGCAGAAATACGGGCACAAGGCTCACGTTTCATAAAAGAGAGAACAAAGCGATATTCATCACCTGTGAGTCTGAAGCAGCAGTCTGTACACTTCCTCAGAGACTGGAGGTTTATATTGTGCTCCACATGATCAGGGCTTGGTCTAACACACAAATCAAATTTCACAGAATGCTCAGAATATAAAATAGGGGAATTGAAAGAAAATAATTTGTCCATATTTTAGTGTTCATGGCAGATAGCAGAATAAGAAACCATACATTTTTTGACAGGAGCATTGTCAAAAAAATAAGAAATAACTCTTTTTGTGATAAATAAAAAAAAAACATCAAGAGTATTTAAAGAGAAACAACATAAAACAGCGCCTTACATCAGTCTCAACACTTACCTTCAAATTTCTTCAGAACTTTTTACACAACGTTCTGGTGCCACATGCAATATCCTGCAAAAGTTTTCAAACTCTTTGACATTTTTCCATTATGTCACACTATAACCACCAACTTCCTTGTGGTTTAGTGAGATTTTAGACAGACACAAAGTTGTGCATAATTGTGAATTGGAAGGCAAAAGAAACTTTACATATATATTTTTTTTACAGATAAAATTTGAAAAGTGTAGAGTGGTTATTAGTATTCGGTGTATAACTACTTTTCACTCTTCAAGTCTGTTTTGGTATTCACCCTCCATGTTAGTAAATTTAAAAACTGCAGATATCTTAGGATATGTTCACAAAGCAGGTCTTCATACTAAATTCAGAAATTGTAATTATTATTATTTTTTGTGCATTCTTCTGAAGGATGAGACTGCAGTCAGACTTCTGTGAACAGTTTAAAACCTGCATGTGCAGAAGAAGTTTGCAGATGTCACACAGCAGCGTTCTGTTTCTGGAAGTACCAATAGGAACGGCCTTCTGTGGAGCATTAACAGCACCTTCTATGGAGAAGTCTGTTTGGATGCACAGTCAGAACTAAGAGTGATGGGATTACTGACACAGACTTCCTTCATCATTTTTTAACTATGATTTTCAGTCACTGTTTTCATCGCGATTAACCACGTCTGGCTTGTGCTGTTGCTGAATTATGTTGCATGTTTCATGTCATTGACATAAAGCTCTGATTAAATGAGACATGACCATTAAGACTCCAGCTTTGGAAAAAAAAAATTGATATGTTTCCAATCTAATATCACCTACGGAGTGACAGCCTGGCCAAAGTCTTCTTATGCAGTTCTGCTTTATTCTCATCTCCACTCAGTGCTGTCTGAGATTCCTCCCATTAACCTCACTTTCTCCAATATAGTTTCAGTGAACAAAAAGATAAGTTATATATGATGACATTGATTATCGGTGCTGTTTTAGAATTGTAGTTTTAGGATTGTTTAGTTATAGTTGAATGGCAGTGGAAAAAGTGAATGAAGTCGTTCAGTTGGACAGGTTTCCAAATATTGAATTAAAATTAATGGTGTTGTTTGAAACTACTTCTGACTTCACTGTGGGGACAGTTGTTAAGAGCACAGGCAATTTCCAGTAAGTTTCATAGCATGGAACTATTGCATCACATATGTTATGATTAAATGTTAGTGATTGGGTAAAGTTTTAAAAAGCAGAGTCTGCACCTCCAGCAGTCGTTTCTCAAAAGCTGAGGGTTCAGACACTCTGTACGAAGCAAAGCGTAGAACAAAAGGCTGGTTTTTACCAGGTGAGGGAAGTTCAGACCGCCATGAATAAGTCATGCATTTGTGGCATTTGGGTAAAAGAAAAAAAAAAAGAAAATAAATTTGGGTCTCAATTGCCTGAGGTGAATGTAGCCTTAGATCTTTGGTTTAGTCTAGCACACATTTCTGTTTGTACATTTATATTTCTAGTACAGATGTACTAGAATAGACAAACAAGTTTCTCTATTTCTGAAATCAGAATAAATTTCACACAATTGAGATGTTTATTCCAAATTGTTCAGCTGCTCCTGAGCAGGATTTGGTTTTGTCATCCCCGTGCCCAGAGGCAGATTTTTCTGTTAGTCACCAGGTCAGACATATGTGAGCCAAAATCACATGGCTGCTCCTCTCCTGCACACATGAAGATCTCCCCAAGGAGACAATTAGAGACGGAGACCTGTGCTGCCTCAGCAAGCAAATAAAATCTGAGACATTATGAGACAGAAGTGTGACTTAAGGCTGTAGCAGCAACGGCAACCAACACGCTATGGAGCGACTCTCTGATTAAAGCTCAAACAACAGGGATAATATGACAGAAGTCAGTCGCATAAACAGAAACATGTTTTTGTTTATTGTCACAGGCTTGCTAAGGTAGTCGTGAAATCGTGTTTAATTGTGGCGCTCTGCAGCTGAGGTTGGGAACATCTTGAATCCAGCGTGAAGAATTTGATGCATATCTCCACAGATTCCGTCCATGAGAGAAAGAGAACCTTTTTTTTCCTCTGGTCCCTTGTGAAGCAATTTGTAGAATCGCTGGATAGATTACACAGCTTGGCTGTCACTTATTACAGGCAGGTCAGATCCTGATTAAAAGGTCTGGATATAAAAAGCAGCTCTGATTTGTCTCTTCCCTCTGAAACATTACTCACATCCAGGGTGAAAGCAGGGCTGTGACTCATTACAGAAGCAGTGGCAAGAAAACATGCAATCACTACTTGTGGAAGAAGTTCATTAAGATGTTTTACTCTGATTAAATGTAATATAAAACCTGAACATTTGGACTTTACATATTCAAAAGTTCAAGAAAATTCCTCTAATTAATGCAGCTGGTGCATATAGAATCATCTAACTGCAGAAAAAATTTAAAAAAAAAAAGTTTCTCCCCATTTCCCATAGGGAGAAACATCCAATAAGTAAAGTAGTAGTCTTGAGCTGTAGGAGGAACCTGATCAGACCTCACTGAACCGCTTCTACAGGATGACATACCAAACTTTAAGAAGGTAAAATTAGGCTGTAAAGTAATGTTAATCAGTTGTTTGTTTTATTGGTGAAATTTTGCACAAGGGGATGATTTTTTTTTTTTTTTTTAATGACATTAGCCTTTCACCTGCTACATAGTTTGCATAAGCTAGTGTTAGCTACTTTAAGCGTTCAGACAATGAACACAGTTCAAACAGTGGTGCATTTTAAGGAATTTTTTTTTTTTTTTTTTTATTCAACTGTCTAAAAAAAAGCCCAACACATGTGAGAAACGATTACTGGATCAAACCTTGTGATCATGTCTACCTTGGCATACAGTTGGGGTTCAGTATTCATGGATTTACCTTTTTGAAGACTTTTTTTGTGGAACGTAACTCCAAGTTATTCACAAAACATTTGTCTATTCATTGGTTATATATATATATATATATATATATATATATATATATATATATATATATATAATTC
>CAEFZX010026879.1:0-63581 GCA_903066825.1 Alfaro cultratus
TGACATGCTGAAAAGGCTGTTGGTACCACCAGGGAGAGAACTAAAATGTGCAGGATGCCGGCCCTCGAGGACCGACTTTGGGCACCCCTGCTTTAGAGGTTCAACAGAGAACAAAAAGCATCATGAAGACCAAGAAACACAGAAAATGGATCAGGGATAACATTGTGGAGGAGTTTAAAGTAGAGTTAGGTTTTACTGAAATTTGTTGACAGACGATATCATTGTGATGCAGAAAGCAGAGCAAAGGAAAAACAAAACTAAAGTAGCAATAGGAACATAATTCAATATATACATTGGAGAAACTTAGGATTCACCTGGGAGCAATTTATTAATTCAGAAGAGATTTAGAAAGAAGTTTAATGGAAATGTATAGAAATATGCTTGACATATTATAACAACCTGTTCAAACATTTTGCGTGTTAAGACTTATACAATGAAATTATGCTTAAAAATTGTGGAGGTTGAGACAATTCAACAGAGACCCATATACAGTAATACATTTTGATCAACTTGACATAAGCAATTGAAAATGTAGGAAAAAGAGAACTGAACATGATAACTTGGATGATGTAAAAGAACATTTGTAACTCGTTGAAAGAAATAAGAAAATGCTTTTTTGATGCACACCAGTGACAAAATTAACAAGTAGTTTTGAGAATTTAAAATTTATTTTGAGAAGTGCACCAAAGCAACTGAGAAAAAAAAAAACCTGAAATCATATCAGATTATTTACAAAAATATATATCTCTTTCATTGCTCTTTATATTTATGCACTACTCTGTGATCACAAAAGATTTTAGTAAAATAAAAATAAGATTGAAACAAAATATGGAAAAGAAAAGGTACGGATATTTGAGAAAGGCACTGAATTCATAAAAATATCTTTAAAGAAGAATGGCTCAAAGGGGGAGACAGCAAGGAGTCTGCACACATGACACGCAGCTATTTGACAGGACACAAAAGAAAACAGAGCCATACCTCAGCAGAAGACGTGACCAAACAACATTGCTATACGTGGATCAGTGAGAAGGCCTGTTTGCTTACTGTTATACACTCCAACACCAATTTATGAATTGCTTAGTATTTAAATTTAATGGAAAAATAGTAATAATATAAAATCAACTTTGGAATAAACAGGCTCAACTACTGTTTAGTACCGTAGTTATATACAGCAATTTTATAGTCAGAAATTGCTGTATGTAATTTCTGACGATGAAATTATATACAGCAATTACTCAACACATAAATAATCATAATTAACTGAACAAGTTGTAATTTTCCTGTACCAATATAATTCCTCTTCTTCCTCAATAGTTTTGGAAGATAAATTGCTAATGACTAAAAAAATAAATCAGATTGATAAAGTCAATGAACCGCAAGAATGGAGCAAAGACAAGAGAATTACCTTGTAATATTACTCTGCACATGTTTGTCATTTTGATTTCTTATGGTACCTCATATAAGTGTTTCTGTATAGGCCTATGCAGGATTAATAAACCACTTTTCCTAACTTTGTTGGATAACAGAGGAAATAACTAACTGACAGCTACAGCTGCACATTTATTTTGTGACTTGAAGCAATAATTGGACAAAACCTGCAGTGGATTAAAAGAAACAATATGCATCAAACAATATGTATTATTTTTCCAAAATCTGTAGAAACAAATGTTAGCAGCAAAAAATCTGTTGTTCTGCTGCATGCATACATCAGCTTATGAGTCCCAAACCACTCAGCAGATAGAAGAGATAGGATGAATCAGAAGGGAAGTAATTACACGTCAAAGTGGAGGCAATGAGTCAATCACATGAGAGACAGCTAATCGACTGAGACTCTGTTAGCACGCCAAGATGCATTTGCACTGAACCAATCTGCTCCAAATGGGACAGAGCAGGACAAGAATGAAGGACATCCTGAAAACCACTTCTTGTAATCAATGGACCTTCACTTCAAGCACATTTATAAACCATGTCTAAATGTGCTGCAGCCGGCACACATGGTTGCTGACCACCAATACCACTCTAAAACCCAAATATAGACACTTAATGAGAGTTCTACTTTGTAGGTACAGGTTTAAGGACAAAAACATTTGGAGTAATTCTGTCTCGAAGATTAGGCTCTGACCATTTAGCTTGTAATCAAAACACAGAGGGTATGCCCTGCTACCATTAAATAGTTTTGTAGGGTTTACCTACGGAACACAGGAGTCCTTGTTTACAACTAGAAGCTGCTCAATGGAGTTGAGTTGAGTTGCAACAGAGGTGAAAAGAAATGTCACACTAACATTTACAGTGCTTTTATCTTGTTTTATAGATAAATACAGTCTGATTTTCTTTTTTAAATTCCATACTTTTTATCTTTATATTTTAAGCACATCCAGATCTGGAAAATACTTAAATTCCATATTTTTCCAACTTTACACATCTTGTCATACTTAAAGCTGTAAGTCAGAACATTTAGTCAGATAATTCTAGGCATACTGTCATGTTAAACGTTTATGTTTAGGGAAGTCTGTCATTTTTCTTACGAAAGCATAAATACTGGATGTCAACTATACATCCTAAAAGTCAAAATAGGTATCCTATTCATCCTGTCCAAGCCTTTCTACAGGTCAATGTCATTTGAAAGACAGAATTCATTTAATCATGTTAATCAGTAGTAATGTCTACACTAGTGGGAAATATACAAAACATTCTTGCAGTTTTCCTCCGATATGAGCGAGAATCTCTGAGATTTGGGGAAACAACATTTCTTTCGGACAAACCTTGACTTCTTTTCAACAACCATGGTCACCTGATGCTAACATTAATCTTGTTGTTGGACTTTAGGTCAAAACAATTACCTTTATGCAATGGTTCCTTAAACACAATAGTGAATAAAATCATGCACTGAGAGAGTTGTAATACATTTTTCAAGCAAAATCAATTAAAAAAGCTATTTTTGCATACCTTGGTGTTGGCCATGTCCACAATGTACTGGTCCCCTTTTATACACTCCATGACATTGAAGCCGTCACGGTCCAATACTTTGGCCTGTGCATTTCCAGAGACCACCAGGAGGACATCACCTGTGATGCTGTACTGCAAGGACTTGATCTGGTGGCTGACACACAGAAGAGCATAAACTAGATGATTTAGCTTTATTTCTGTGGTGCAATCACTAGAAAAAGTTCTGCACAAAATATTTTTAGTAAAAAAAAGAAAAACGTTTGTTGCATGAAGCAACAGACACCCATGCTTCAGTGGTACCCCTAGTTTCTATATCTGATGCATGACAACAAACTAAAATAATGATAGTAAGTGAGAGTGAGATAGCATAATAATGAAAAGAACATTTTTAATCCTACATAAACAACACAATAATTAAGAAGCTGCAAATAATGTAAAAATTTGTCAAGTGAAATAAGTTGACAAGTTTCTGTTTTATGTCACAAAGGGCAAAGAGTGGACATCACCACTTCACCTGCTCAGCTTTCTGACTTAAGTTTAACTTTCCAGTGACCCATAAAGGCTAGTGGATCTCACTGTAATCATAATAAATGAAGCATAAATTTCCCTTAATAAGGGGAAGACTTATCCAGCTCAGTCCACTGGTTCCCAAAAGCAAAAAAGAATGCAATCTTTAATGCCAGGAACACTGGAACACAGAATAAACACAAACACACACATAACTTCACCATCTGCTTCTAAAAGCATCATTTTGGATGAAAAGAGGGGTTTCCACAAAGCAAACATTAGACCTGATGAAGCTTAACAAGACTTCGTGTGTATGTTTGTATGCGCTGAAGCACACTTAAATGAAGTCCGTGTGCTTGATGTTTGCATGAAACCAATTTAAACACATGTTGGGCAACTGTGTTGATGTTCCACATACCACTCACAGGGCTGCAGGGTTCGGAAAGCCTGCAGAGCCTGGTCCATTCCAGCAAAATCCCAGAAACGAACATCGTAATCATATCCGCCCGTCACCAGGCGGGCTCCAGAGGGGTCTAAGCCAAGAGCTGATACCTGAGGAGACAATTAGCAGTCAATTCAAACTTAATTTTAAACCTACAATGTCATACTGTAACGTTGGCTGCTTCTAAACTGACTTTAAAAAAAAAACAACAATAAAAATAATATAGTTGAAGGTCAGTGCAGTGAAAGCATTTAATTATTCAGAAAGAAAGTGTATGCTGCATTAATTCTGCCTCTGGATAGCAGACTCAGAGTTAAATATCTTCCTTTGAAAGGGCAATACCACAAGAAACAGGGTCAGATCTGTTACACAATAACAGGAAAGAATAAATCCAGCCGCTGCTGCAAACCTTATAAAACTAAATTAATAATTTTACATTTAAAAAAATAGTTTATTAAATGTTATGTAGTTTTTATATCAAAATTTACAAAATTTAAATTTTACATGATTGTAGATATCTAAATGACATGTAGATATGACTGTTTGTCATTTTGTTCTTTTTTTTTAGTTGGACCGCTAGTCTGAAATAAAGTACCTATCTATGAAGACCATAACAGTAAGTTTCTGGTCATTTAATATTATTCTAGCAACACTAAAAAAAATACATTTTTAAAAACTTTAAAGAATCAATAAAATTATAATATTTTAACTCTTGTAGGCAAAATCATTACTGTTTTGGTGCCGTGTTGTAGAATAATCTCATGAGTGTCTGGAATCTTCTTTACTGGGTTCTGCGGAAAAACATAGAACAAAAAAAAACATAAGTTATTTTGTTATTGTCTAGTTTCCTTTTTAATCTCTATGGTGAGGATCTAAAATGCTTTGTTCTGTCCTGAGCTGTTTACATCACTACATCATAAAATGAAGATTCAATCATAATATGTGTTAATATTTTCCAGGATCATTTGAATTCTCCTAAAATAAACTAATATAATAATCATAAACAACATGAGGCAGCGTTACACAGAGTCTAGCTGTTGTGGTGCTGCCACCTAGTGTTTGTGTTTGTAATACTCTAGTGCTTTTCAAGCTCCTGTATTACAGATAGAAATATCATGATTGAAAAAGAGTTGGTAATGTAACAACACTAATGATGAATTTTATAGTTTATTGATTTAATTTTTTATTTTGACTGTATGAAGAACATAGCAAAACAGAATTACATTCAATGTTATCACTCCCAACATCTACTCAAAAAGAGGAACAATTTGAAGAGCCACACTGTAAACTCAAAATACAAAAAACTAAAATGGCTTTCATACATACATCATCATCATCGTCATCATCTTTTGTGTCTGCTTCGCTGTCGTCATCATCGTCGTCACTATTTGCAGTGTTGTCCCTATAACCTGGTGGAAGAGGTGGTCCTACAAGCTCATCTTCCTCGGCTCCATGTTGAGGAGGCACTGGTGGCCCGACGAGCTCTGAGTCTGAATCACTGCTGTCACTACTGATGGTGCCGCTTTGCTGGTTCCTGAGGATGTTTTTAAAACAGATTCTCAAGTAAAGTAAAAACACGTTCAGGCCTAGTTAAAAAAGGTTTCAGAAATACTCACTCAAACAAGGCAAAGTTGTCTTACCGAGCTGCAGCTTTGTCTCTATGACTAGGAACTGATGGCTTAACTGACTTGGAGCTTTCCCCTTCTTCTTCTACCTGAGCCCCTATCTGTCGATCCTCTGAGGGTATGTAGGACACACCGAAGTTATTTATTTTACACATAAAACTCAATATATTGTATGGAAAATCTGACTGTAGCATTTAACTTTTTACGTACAATAGATCAGTGTTTTGTGAATAATAGTGGGTCAAATAAACAACAAATCTCAACACTTCTCCAGAACAAGGAGGGAATTATGTCAAGAATCCAGTCATTATGTAAAATAGCAGTACAAGTCACAAAATACTCACCCAGGATACGCTGACTTCTCTCAATAGCTGTTCTCCGGGTTTGCTCAAAAATGGCTTCAAGATCAAATGTCCGCGCCTTTTTACCTAAAAATGTACAAAAAAAAAAAAAAAAAACTTAATTGATTCAATCAAATCTGAAACAATACCCTGTATGGTTATAAATATAACCCGTCATATAATTTGTAGCTGCCGCATACCAAACCCAGAGAATCCCATGACAGATCCGATGTCTCCATCACTCGGTAATTTTTCTGCTCAAAAGAGAGTATGTTAGAGTAGACTTAATAACACAGCTCATTCGTTTGACCATGAGATCTGCAATTTACACTTCTGTTAATGTACCGGGTACAAAAACATATAAAAGCCTCAAAACAGATGTGCAATCAAGTCAGCAGAAAAACTAGTTTTAAATAACTAATTAAATAGCACTTAAAATCGTCAAGTGCAATGTTCAATATTACATTTTCTACGTGTAAAATATATTTTAAATACTAAAAAGAATGTAAGCTAAATTGTTAAGCTAACAATAAATTAGCAAACTTCGACATTTATATTTAAAGTAATTCCCGAATTAAAACACACAAGAAGCTCTCCATGACTACAAAAAATAATATTTCAAGTTGTTTAAATTAATGCGATACAGAAAAAACAGACGTAAAAACCTGCAAAGTGTTTACCTTCATCCATGTTTTCAAACACGACTGTTTACCTCTGACCTCGGAAATCCTTCTTCTGTGATCGTGTGCGCATTGCACACGGTCACTCCAACAGCGCCATAGCCGTCTTGGAGGACTTCTATTTCGAAGGCAGCGCTTGGTTCACAGAAATAAACGTTTTCAGACCTGGTTTATGGAGCCAATAGTGTCTGAATACCTCAATATTTCAAGCAGTTGGTTTCAGAATTAAGGAGTCTACAGACCATCAATAGGATATCAAATACTATCCTTTAAAAATGAGGGTGCAAATGCACTGATTTTGGAATTGGTGTAATATAGTCTATTTACAGTATTAGAAGGCCAATTTATTTAAATATGTTATTTGGTTGTTAAAAGTCCAATTTAAATCCATTAACAGAATGAATGAATGGATTTTAATTTAGATTAATCTTTTTCAATGCTGCATTTTTGTGTGATAATATACTGATCTAATACTGAATTATATATAAAAAATGAAAGTGTGGGACTCTGTTAAAAGGGCTCATCATTAAAGTACTTTATTTAAATCACAGGTTTAAAGTGAAAAATACAAGAAGCTGTTTAAAACAGTCAAGGAGGCTATAAAATACAAGGCTAGAAATATAGAAATATAAAATACCACCTGAAGACATTACAAATATAAATAGGAACAAATGTCAGACTAAAAAAAGTTTTTAAGAAAAAATCTACCATTTTATATTTCAGGTTATACAATGTATCCATTAGGCACTTCTGGTACCTTACAACCTATTTTACTGTACAGTTGTTTTTTATAATAATTATTATTATTTTTAACATTAATCTTCTTCAGCCACCATCCTTTCAATGGCAGTCCAGTCTATTCTGCTTAGGCCGCTTCCTGCGCTGTCAGAGAGATTATCCAGCCAGTCCATCTCTGAAACGCCATCTGCGACAGCACCGTCCTCCCCATGTAAAATCCCAGCCACCTAAAAAACAGTCACAAAATAATCATAATTGAGGAACCAAAGTCATTCGAAGTTATATTTCAGTTTTTCTCGCTACAGTGGAAAGATTCAAATAGGTTATTTTTAGGAAAATGTGACTTTTACCGAGGTATAATCGTCCACAGCCTCCAGTCTGGTAAATTCTGAAAGCTTCCTCACTTCAGGCTCCTTCACTTGTCTGTGTTCCTTCAGGTTCCCTCTTTGTAAATCAGCTCCACTTGAGAAACTGTTGTTGAACCCAGTTTTTTTCTGTAATCCTACTTGCTCAGCCTGACTCTGGCTGGCTGCGTAGAGTTTGGATTGACTGTTGGTGTTGCTGAGCATACCATCCCTCGTTACCTGAGGTGGCTGGTCCGCTGGAAAAAAAATTACTGAAACAAGAAAATGTATGATATAGATAAGTCATTTTTATGGAAGTAAGAGAAAAATAAACATGAAAAATGTTGTAAAAACGTGTGACACCTTAGAGCAACTATGTCAAGGATGGTGGAGCCCAACCAGCCAACAGATTAACTTACTTTTTTTATTGTTAGCGGCCCACCACTCAGTTTTATACTGTGCAATATCATCATACTACATAGCCCATAATGCACTATAACAGCTAGCAGTACACTCGGGTCCATGTACATTTTGAGTCTTTAGTTCTCACCTTCATCCCAGAAACAAAATCCCAACACAGCACTGTATGTATCGTATTACAACGGGTGATAACAATACCTGGTCGACGACGACGCAGTCTTCTGCGGAGATCCTGTGAATAGTCACTCTCTGCAGAAAAACATAACTGAGAAGGGGAACTTTCTGTCTGAGACGTGGGACTTTTTTTATCTGTGGCTGATACGTTGAAAGGCCTGCAAGAAAAAAATACTGCACTTATTACCATACTACATAGCAGTCTTGTCTACAAGATAAGATACTCTTATCTCAAAATGTTGGTGTGCCTAAAAACTGATCATCACGGGCTGGAAGTTCGATGCTATAAAAACAATTTATTGTTCCCAACTGCGCAGAAAATTGTTAGCTGATTTACTCAGGCACATCTCCAGAGTCGTCACTTAAAGAAAACGGCAACCAGACTACAGGAACACAGTGGAATCTACATCAATTATGTTTATTGAGTGGTGAACTTTGAACTCAACAGGTAAATATAACTTTTCATGGCATTATTTTTGTTTAACAAACTTTGTTAAAAACATTTCTAATTTTTAACATTAATTACTGTTTAAAGACTTCAGATGCTAGATTTATTTCTTAGCCCAGGATACCTAAAAGGGCGGCCAAGAGGTGGATCCGAACTCAACCAGGGGCTGTAGAGAAATGGACCTTCACAAATCTGGGAGGATCTTGACCCGGTAACACGCGAAGTGACAAAGCCATTGGCCAAACGGCAGGCCTCTTCTGTTCTTCGAAAGTACTGATTAAGAAGCATTAACCTAATAAGAAAGTAGACAGTAAAATTTATAAAGGCAAGCATATTCTCATGTGGCTCAAAGTACAGGGGTACCTACTTTTTTTTTTCTTCTCTGCTACCCCAAATGCTTGCTGTTTTTCTGTTTGGAAAATGCTATGGAAAGTTGGGGAGTAGTAATCCAGATGTTATTGCAAACAAAGGTATTGCTCATAGCAAACTGGAATATCACATCCAGGAAAAAAAACATCTCCCACCTCTACTGAAGAGCCACAGAATGGTTTACGCTCCATGTCCTTCAGGCTCTGTCTGTGCTTTTTATAAGCAGTCAGACTTTCCCTTTGTTTCCGTCTCATCCAAATCCTCAGTTCCTTCCTCTCCTCCGCAGGAAGCATCCTTTTCTCTAATGTCCAGGTATGTTCCCTCTGGTTCTGCCTAGTGACGGCTACTTCAATCTCCTTCCTCTCCTCCCCAGGAAGTGTCTTTTTCTGTAATGCCCAGCTATGTTTCCTCTGGTCCTGCCTCCTGACGGCACCTTCCAGCTCCTTCCTCTCCTCCGCAGGATACATCCTTTTCTCTAATGCCCAGCTATGTTTCCTCTGGTCCTGCCTCCTGACAGCTCCTTGCAGCTCCGTCTTCTCCTCCGCAGGCAATGTCTTTTTCTGTAATGCCCAGCTATGTTCCCTCTGGTCCTGCCTCCTGACGGCTCCTTCCAGCTTCTTCCACTCCTCCGCAGGAAGCGCCCTTTTCTCTAATGTCCAGCTATGTTCCCTCTGGTCCTGCCTCCTGACGGCTCCTTGCAGCTCCGTCTTCTCCTCCGCAGGCAGTGTCTTTTTCTGTAATGCCCAGCTATGTTCCCTCTGGTCCTGCCTCCTTACGGCTCCTTCCAGCTTCTTCCTCTCCTCCGCAGGAAGCGCCCTTTTCTCTAATGTCCAGCTATGTTCCCTCTGGTCCTGCCTCCTGGCAGCTCCTTCCAGCTTCTTCCTCTCCTCCGCAGGATGCATCCTTTTCTCTAATGTCCAGCTATGTTCCCTCTGGTCCTGCCTCCTGATGGCTCCTTGCAGCTTCTTCCTCTCCTCCGCAGGAAGCGTCTTTTTCTGTAATGCCCAGCTATGTTCCCTCTGATTCTGCCTCCTGATGGCTCCTTCCAGCTCCTTCTTCTCCTCCGCAGGATGCATCCTTTTCTGTAATGTCCAGCTATGTTCCCTCTGGTCCTGCCTAGTGACAGCTCCTTCCAGCTCCAGCTCCTTCCTCTCCTCCTCAGGATGCATCCTTTTCTCTAATGTCCAGCTATGTTCCCTCTGGTCCTGCCTAGTGACGGCTCCTTCCAGCTCCAGCTCCTTCCTCTCCTCCTCAGGATGCATCCTTTTCTCTAATGTCCAGCTATGTTCCCTCTGGTCCTGCCTAGTGACGGCTCCTTCCAGCTCCAGCTCCTTCCTCTCCTCCTCAGGATGCATCCTTTTCTCTAATGTCCAGCTGTGTTCCCTCTGGTCCTGCTTAGTGATGGCTCCTTCCAGCTCCTTCTTCTCCTCTTCAGGAAGCATCGTTTTCTCTAATGTCCAGCTATGTTCCCTCTGGTCTTGCCTCCTGAGGGCCATATTATTTGTCAGATGGGTGAGTATCCCCATTTAAAATATTACAAAAAATGTAAATATTTGTACCTGTTCTGGTGTGAAGTCTGAGAGCGATCCAAATCCCAGTCAGAGGGAGACAAGTAGCCTTCCTTGACCAAGTCGTCTAAGATTTCCATAGTGTCGGATGACACAGTCTGACTCAGATTCCCATCTGCCTCTCTACATGTTGAGAAATACAAAACACAGTTTTAAAAAAAGGATGTTTTATGTGTTTTAAGACTCCAGGTCTAGATAAACTTACTCATTAGATATATCGTAGGTTTCATGGAAGTGCTCTTTTTCTCCTTTGGGTGAAAGATTACAGAATTATTTTTTTAAACAGATCCCTGAAACGACATATAATTGCATTAAAACAATAAAGTCTGATGTTACTAAAAGATCCAACACTACAACTTGTCATCTTGACAAATCAGGATTAAAAACAACCATCAGTTTTCCCCAAATCCATCTGATGAGACTAATGGAGCAACACAAGTTTATTAGGGAAGACAAAGATGTTTAAATAAGCTGCATTTCAACCTGGAGCTTGAAGATCGGATGGACCACTACTCTGACTGAAAGGAGAGGTTGAATAGTGACGTGACGGTTTTATTGCAGAACTCCCGGAGTCGTCATGAAGTACATGTTCCTCTTCCTGTTCTTTGATCTCATCACATTCTTTCAATGAACGTAAAGGGTCTGGATCCGGAGCTGTTGGAAATAATAATAAAAGCTTTATAGATTTGCAAAATTTATTTTAAAATCACAATAATGTAAATTGAATATGAGATGGAGCAGTAACTTCTATTACAAGTAAAAAGATTCTGATCCAACCTTTGAGCGGAACAGAGAGTCTGACGCTTTTTTTCACTCCCATGGTGGCTTTTGGATCAGACTCCCTGTCTAAGGAGAGCTTTTCAATTGTGTTTACCAGCTACACACAAGAAAAAGAAACAGAACAATTAAGTGGACAGTTTCACAAAACGAAAGCAGCCTATGCAAGGCAATTTATAAATGTTTAAGAAAAATCTAGGCAGCTTCTACAAAACATGTACCATTCTTGAATTGGAAAAGTCCATCTCAAGATTATCTGCAATGTTCTGTAAAGCGGCCAACTGAGAGTCCATCTCTGACAGGCGGGAGGAGAACCAGGCTGTGGCAGGCGCTGAAGGAGCTCTGTCAGGGACGAGGCTCTGCGCCTTTGTGGCTCGACAGATTTCAGATGCAGATGAATCCTCCAACGCATCATCTTGTAAGGTGATTCTTTCTGCAACTCTAGCAGGCTTCCAGGAACTGAATGGAAGAGACGCCTCAAGGACTTCTGTGGCATCAGAAAAAAAACAGATAAAACAGTAAGAAACTCAGTTTTAAGACACATTGGACAGATAAATAAAAAGTGTTCGTGTCCATTGAACAGATTCTGTGATTTTGCAACCACAATTTCAAAAGTATTTTATTGGCATTTTATCTGATAGATTAACAACACAAAGTAGCCTCTAATTGTGGAGCAGAAGGAAAAAACTTATTACAAATAAGACTTAATTGGATTTAACTCTGAAACTTGGATCATTCGAACACATGAAAAGGCTATGATCCAAACCTTTCAAATGTGGCCTTAACTGTATGTTTAGGACAATTGTGGGGCTGGGAAGTGAACATCCGCCCAATCTCAAGTCCTCTGCACTCTTGAAGAGGTTTACTTGAAGTACTTTCTATGGAGTATTGTTTAGATCCATTCATATTCCCATTAAGTCTGACCAGCTATCCTTTTCATGCTAAAAAAAATCTATTAGAGTACAGGGGGCCAAATACAAGTACCGGTACTCACCACATTTTTCTCAATAAAGAATTTTGAAAAGCACATAACTTCAGAATTACACACTATTTTGTGTTGTTTTATCAATGAAAATCCCAGTAAATTACAAAGATGTTTGTAGCTGCTATGTGACAAAATGTTCAGGGATATGAGTATAGTTGCAGCTGTAAAAATTTGCAAGAAACCTGCGGTAGTTCTGGGTTCCTGAAGATTGTTTGTGACTGGAGCTGAGGATTGTGCCTCAGCTTCAGCAGCTGAGCTGATGACAGAGGTGGCATGAACATGGAGCTGAGCAGAAGTTGGTGAAGAAGAAATATCTGCTGCTTCTGAGCCAGGACGTGGCAGCAAATCTTCAGACTGCCTCACATCTTCCAGATCCAAGACACTTATAAACTGGCGTCCACCAAGATCCTGACAGATAACAAAAAAGTGTAAATTTACAGCTTTTTGTCAGAATTCAATGAGAAATGATTAATATATATGTATAGTTTGAGAGGACTCTTACCAGAAACGTCTCTGATTTCTGCTGGTTTTCCACTTGGACAGGAGCTTCTGGAAAATTGCATGGACTTTGCACTAAATTGAAAAAATACTCACGTAAGCTGAATTTTTAATTCTATCCACTAAAAAACATTAAAATTGTGCATCATCCCACATTAGCTTACTTTTTGGGCTGCTAGTCATTGTAGATGTCTGGACAGAAATAGATTTGTTCTCAAGTGTCGGCGTAACAGCTGAAAGAACAAGTTTAAATTCGTAATATTGATAAATTGTAGTCTAAACAATTTTGCATTTTGAATTGTTTCAAGCAAAATATGTTAAATCTAATTTAACTTAGTTTAACTTTTGGTATTTCTGAATCAGTAGGAACTTGATTACAAGAAATTTCCATGTTATGTCTGCAAATCACCTGGCTCTGTGTTGGTGAAAGCATCGTGACACTCCGGAGGGCGTTTACTTGTGGAAGCGAAGGCATGGAGCTCGGCGGAAGTGGAGAAAACTTTGTCTAATAATCTCTGACCGGTCAGCAAATGGTCTAAGGAGCCAGGGATTAAATGACCAGAAAATAAATAAGATTTACGATAGAAAACAAAGTTCTCAGATGACAGATGCAATAAAATTTGGTTCACGAGTATTTAAGTTCAGTTTGTAAAAATGTAAATCTTTTTCTTTTTCATAACTAAATATACAGAGGTAGAGTCCCCACACACTTTTCATGTCAAAAATCTATATTGCTTCTAATTTTAATTTCTAGAGTTCTTAGACTGTTTTTTCAGTATAATTAGAAAAGTTTCTCAAGAATCTAAGGTAGATATTTTTTATAGTGGTCAGGTTGTAAATATGGAATATGCAAAAATTAGAGACTGGTTGGAAGGATGGATGGACTGACAGATGAATAGATGGAAGGAGGACTAACAGGACAGAAGGAAGAACATCAAGATTAAAGGAAAATAGATGAACAAATGTACAGACAGGTGGTTTAACGGCACTGAAAACAGGCACCAAGGTATTGGTTTAAGCAGAAAAGTGTTCTTTGCTGTGTAATCACCTGTCACTTCCTGTGCAGGTTTGATCTCTTCAGCAACTGTAGCATCTTCACTTTCACGGACTTGTGCTGCCTAAAATTATATTGAGACAAAGGTAATGTACGTATAGCCACCATAGGTATTTCTAAATGCTGCTCAAGTTAATGTTGATTCCTTCTACCTCTTTTGTTGGGATGATGGAGTCATTTGGACGGAATGAGACTTCTATTTTCATTCGCTTTTCCTCTCTTCTCTTCTGCCTGTAGAGTAAAAATGCAAAAAGAGTAAAAGAAAGCAAACAGCTATAAAAGCTTATATTTGATTACCTTTTAGTTGAACTCAAGCAGGGGGTGCTGGTTAGATTTCTAATGCCTTCATTAGAGTGATCTGGTCTTGGTATCTGCAGCTGATCCTGTCTCAATTTTTTTGTAGCAGTCAACTCCATCGTAAAACAAGCCTTTTGTTTTGAAGGAATATTCTGGGGTGCCATCTGTAGTCGTGAAAGATATGCATAAAACACTTAGGTTTACAAAGTTTGGTTCTGATCAATCTTAAAACCTTGAAGAACATCAGAACTGCTCACCGTTTTGGGTCCAGACTCAATGTGTAAAAGCTTAATTATTGGAACTTCTGTCATTGGAGTTGAAATAACAGCAGGTATTGCTGTAATTAGTTTAGGGAACTTAAAGCTGCTAGGTGGAGCATCCCGTAACTGCAACAGACGAAGGCCCTGCATTGGTGCAGGTTTTTGAGTCGGAAAAGCAGCTGGATGTAGAGGGAACTCTTGACCGAAGAACTGTCCTGTCGGCCCTATCAGCGAGTGAGAGCTCCTCAGAGCTGGAATGTGCGCAGGATTAAATAGGAGATGCTTAGATTGAACAGAAAACCCATTTTTTTGCTCTCCACCTTTCTTTTTCCAAGTGGATTGATCATAGTGTGTGGCCTTGGGCTGATTGGACTTAAGGTTTGCCATGTGAGGAGCCTGTGCATGTTGAGCGGCATAGTGTCGGGCACTGTACTCTGCCATGGCAAAGTGATGGAGTTTAAGTAACTTCAGACCCGACATCTGTGCAGCAGAGCCAGTGTGTACACTGCTGTCATACGGTTGGTGTTGAAGAGCGTGACTCCTATCAGTAGTGGCCAGAAGACCGTCTGAAGACGGGATCAGTCTCCTCTTCCCCCTTTGCTGAGTTTGTGGTGACTCTGCTTGGACAGAGAGGGTCTGCATCTCCTGAAAACCAAAACAACGAGTGTATGAGTGAAGCTTGGAATCAGAGACAAAAACTCAAGAATGTACAATCTCCAGAATACCTAAAAAGCTACACCTACATTATTGGTTCTGGTGAGCTGGCTTTGGTTGATGTGATGCAGATCGAGTCCTGTTCCTTCCAGGACAGGCTGGGCTGCAAAATGATATGACCCAATCTGATTCAGCTGGGGTTCATTAGATTCTGGTTTTGGCACACAGGTCTGTGTCTGTGGCACAGCAGTGGAAGAAGTTTGAACTGGAAAAGCATTTGGCTCAGGGTTTATTCTAGCAGCAGAAGATAAATTCATATTAAGCTGTAAGGAGTTCTGCTGGGCCATCTGGAGACTGGAAAACGTAGCTCCTAAAACCTCGTTCAGACTCATGTAGTTGATGTGCTGCAAAAACAGGACAGGTGTCTTCAGTATAGAGATTTTACTACATTTATTTAGCCCCACATCTTACCTTGAGCTCAACCTTTTATTACCTGAACTAATCTGAATAAGTCTTCACCCAGACGCTGTCTCATTGTGGACAAAGGCAGAGTAGATGTTGTAGAATCAGCAGGGGGCGCCCCAGCTGTGGAGATTTGTGGCTGATCAGCAGCAGGGTTGGGGAGCGGAACGCCACCCAAATCAGAAGATTCTGCAGGAGGAGGTTTAGGATGGATGGCTGAAGGAGCAGGTTCTGAATTAACGGGAGGACATCTGTGGGGAAAAGAAAACCCACGACAACAAAAATGATTATTCAGTTTCAGCAGGTTTGCAATGTCTATGTCCACTTCTTTTATCTATAAATTGGAAAAGCATCATCAAAGTTTATGTTTTAATGTCCTCTTTGCAATTGCCACTGTAGAAGATGTGGGTTTAAACTAATTTGTAGACTAAAGTAATATTTGACAATGACATGAGAAGGATGAAATATGCAAGTTGCTAAGACTTTGTCACATTACAAATTCAAATCAACAATCAATCAGCAAGGAAGGAAGAATATATTTAAACAATAAGATCAAATACACCAAAAGAAAACGAATAGAGCCTGGAATAGAAAAATGATCATGCTCCATTTCTCCTCCTTTTCTTTTAACCCACACTCAAAAATGTCTGAATTAAATTCAGTCCTTTTCCAGACTTGTATGCACCATGTACAATTGCATTTGAAACTTACTGGGAAGATGAACCAGACGCTGAGTAGTCGAGGTCTTCAAGCTTTAAACTCTGAGAGAAACAAAATACCACAATGATCTCTGTTGTTGGAACAGAGTGAAAAATGATTACCAATATTAACAAGTAATAATCACCATTTCAGGTGAGCAGACGTCTTTAGAGGTATCCTGAACGGAATCAGAAAGTAACACTTCGACGCTCTTGCTGTTTCCGCTTCTGTCTGCAAATTTAAAGGCACTCTAATAAATATTTCCAGTGACGGTAAAAAACATACAGCTATTTTATTGTCTCGTGTTTTAACAAACCTCTTTCAGGTGTAACATCCAAGTCATCAAAGGTCTGCTGTAGGGAATGTGGCTCTCTCTGTCGAGAATCAAAGCTGAACTGAACCTCATCAGTCGGAAACATCAGCTCCTTTTGTTCATCTGAGACAGAGCTGAAAAAAACAAAAAACAAAGACTAAATCTTGCAAAAATTAAGAGGTGCTGTTTTGCTAAACATAATAACAAACAGAATAGATTTTTTATTAAGACTTGTACTAGTTGTTAAATTATGTATTGATACCTCTAAAAAAAAGTGATAAATATTATAGGTAATGGTAAGTATTTAATTTTATTGTTCTCTTGTGTTTTGGAGCAATGAAAACCTTTGCTCTATGAAATTGTTAAAACCACAAAATGTGGCTTTCATAGCCAATTTTTTGTGCCATAAAAATTTTGGATTATATAATTCTTTACAGTTTTTTCACAAAGCAGAATGCGGCACAACTAGGATACAGATATAAATAAATGCAATGCAGTCGATTAATCTTGTTGTGGAAAAAGGTTGTCAGTCAAAAGGATGAAAATTTTAAAAAAACAGCTGCTCAAGACACACAGCCAATTTTGTAACCAGATTTGATCAAGGAACCAATATTCTGAATATTCTGCATCTAAATAGCCCTGTGCCACGTCAGAACTGGTTTGCTAACATGTCATACTCACGGAGTAGTCTCTCCTCGCTGCAGATTATGATCCGGACCAGTGATAGGAGTGTTGGTGGATCCAGGGTAACCAGTATCAACACTGCTCTCTCTCTCCGTCTTTCGTTCAACGCCCGAATGCAGCACAGGGGGAACAGCCCATTGCATTTCAGGAACTTGGCTACAGGAGGTGTAGTGCTCAGTTTGGGGTTGAGCAGCATGCCTGTGCTCCAACAAACTTAAAGAGGTAAGAATAGCAGGTGCTGCGGTTTTTACACGAATCACAACTCCATCATTTTGTTCGTCTGCCATGTCTTTCTTCTTGTTACCATGATGCCCCAACAGTATCCTTCTATCGGCCCAACGCACCATCCACTCCAGCAACCTGCCCAGCTCTGGAAACCGGGCCTCTAACTCCGGATCCAGGCCCTGCTGTAAGTCAGTCACAGCTTCAACAGATGATGAGAAGCCAGTGGAGGGGTTTTCCGTCATCAAGGCATTCTGGACAAAACTGGTTTCAGAGCCAACACTGGCTTCCTTTAGTCTTGCTGAAGAGACGTTTTGTTGCCGGTGGCCGAACAAACCTTTCTGCTTCTCGGTTCTCCGACCGACAGAAAGGCTGCTCCTGAAAACGGGAGCTTCACTCCAAACGGAAGAAGTCTGTGGTTCAGGCATCACGTCTTGTTTCATAGGTTTGTAACAACAGCCTGCTCTGAACACCGATGGGGGCTTCCCCAAGTGCTTCCTCTCTAGAAGGTGCCCGCCTCTTTGACGACGATGTATACTTGAGACTACATCAAATGTTAGAGAATGCAACTCCTTCTCCCGTAGTTGAGAGCAGAAGCCTTTCAGCAAAGGGATCTCATCGCCACAGTCCATCCCATCAGCAGCATCCTTCTCTAGGACATAGCCAAGGAAAAGCTCTAGAAAATTTAGATACTCCTCGTCTTCCAGCTCAAACTCCCAGGAGCCGACCGCTGGCAAAGGAAGCTGCTCCTTTTCTCTCTCTCCACTTATATTGGTGTTTTCTTTACGGACACTGTCCGTCTTAGATGTCCTCTTCTGTCTATCTTTCTTGCTTCTAAGAAGTCAAAATAGAATAAGAAAACCAACAAAAAATAGATAATAGCACCGTTTCTGTCTTCTTCACTTCTCCTACCTGCTCACGGCTGCACGGTGCTGTTTAGCTGAGATGGTCTCAGATGTAGTCACTGCTGTGTCTGCATCGCTGCACACTGGCTGGTTAAACTCGGTCACAGTGCTGGTGCCCACAGTTGTCCCCAGGGACAGCTGCCCTGATGTGGCCGTGTCAGTTCGTCCCCCTCTGTCCTCCTGTTCCTCTACTTTCTCCCACAGATGGAGCACAGGTGGGGCCAAGTGCCTCCGCAATCGCGCCAAATGTTTCCTCCTGAGTCTTTTTCTATCTTGAATAAAAACCATCATCAACTCTTCCCCGTCTCCTCCCCCTTCTCCTAAAAAATAAAAGGAAACATGAAAAGGGGGATCATATGGCTCCAATTTCATGCGAGGCTAAAACACAAACATCATTTAGTCATAGTCAACCTTTCACATTTCTCCAATATGATTTTAAATTCCCAGCTTTGAATTATTTCAAAATAAATGCTTTTGTCAGATAAACAAGGTTTATGTCTGAGAGCAACAGCTCGTTAGATATATTCATTATTTAAAACCTGACTACAGCCTTTTAAGGAAGTATTTGTACCGAGAAGGTTGCACTGGCCAAGTCTCTGCAGGAGTAACTTATACTTCTCTCTTAAAGACACCCTGACCGACTCTTCCTCCTGTGGAAAGGCTCGAACCAGGGTGTCTGCCACCTACAGGCAAGAAGAACCGAGGATAAAAAAATGTTCTAACTCAAAATCAGTCCTTTTTTGCTCTTAAAAGTGTAACAGAATTAGAACACATTACCAAGGAGACAGGAGGGAGCTCAGAAAGAAGACTGAGTATTATGTCCTGAAGGACCTCCTCTTCACTGAGGAAGTGAGAGAAAGGCAGAAGACGACAAGCCCAGTGAAGAGCGGTAACATTAGCTGAATTTCCTGGTGAATCCTCTGGGATCTAAAAGACAAACACACACATTCCATCAGCAGTAAGGACAAATTTAACAAGTGTGTTCTATAGGTGACATTGTTGTAATACCGCTTCCTCTTCGTCACGTTGTCTGGCAGCCTGATACTTCCTGCAGTGAAAGGAGAGCTGATCCCTGACATGAAGCATCCAGCATAAAGCGCATAGCTCTCTGAAACAAACTTCTGAAAAATAAATAATGATTAAGATGACATTAAGCTATTCTCATTCTATTCACTTCAATGTAGCTGTATTACTGATGGTTTGGATGGTATCAGGGTCCAGGTCTTTATCCCGTCTGAAGAATCCAGAACGGCTAATCAACTTCATCAGTCCCTCAGGAAAAGTTTTCTCCTCCTGAGCAGCTGATGGGTAGGAATACTTCTTCTTGAGCTGCAGACAATGCCAGATATTTTAGCAATATTTTTTAATATCAAAAATATAAAAAATTGGCTTCTGGCAATATTTAGGATCCGTTTTTTTTTTGTTTTTTTTATGAGTTAAAAGATTGTTAAGAATAAGTAACTAATCAACCTCCTTATTTATCTCAAGAGAAAATAAAGAAAAATAAATAAATTGAGAACTACTTAAAGCCTTTTTTAACAACATAACAATAAGCCAAAGCTTTTAGAGACTCACCTTGTGAAGGATGTGCCTAGAACGCCGCAGGCAACTGATGTACCATTGTGCAACAGGACGGCAACAATGGGCAGATCTCAGAAGCAAGAGTAATCTTTGGAGAACTCCAGAGACTTTGTGACGACAAACAAGTTCAGCAAATGGCCCCATTTCACAAATTTGGTCCTGAAAATAAAACATACAATGTCTAACCTTGTTACATGTATAGACCCTCTAAACGCCTTGAGGTTTTTCACAATTTCTCCCATTACAACCACTAACTGGAACTTATTTTAAGGATACTAAGTGATAGATCAACAGAAGACCAGAAGAAGATCAAAAAGGAGATTTATCATTTTCACTTCACAATTGTGCATTTTCTTGTATAGCTCTATCATACGATAAAACATGTGGGTGTGACATGAAAAAAGCTCACAGTGTTTGAATATCTGAGTTTGAATATTGAACATTGTGAACTAACTAAAAGTAAAACTAGACATTTTCAGTACTGTACCTGTGTGTTTGGAGAAGGCTGTGGGCAATACAGAGGTGGCGAAGGTAGGTACACTTCATCGGGTACCAATGTAGGCATTAACAAGCACATGTCTTTAACCTTGTCCAGCAAGGTCGACAAAGGAAATGACATGACATTCACTCCTGCCATGGCTGAAGCTTTCAGAATCTCGTGCACAGAAGCCTGTAAAACCTCCCAGTCTTCTCCTTCCATTGGATCTTAGAAAATGTGGAAAAAATACCAATGTTAACTAAAAGTTTTTAGCCCTACTGAGCTCTTTTATCTATTGTTTTGAATTGTTTTTTCCAACCTGTAAAGCTGTCATTCCCGTCTTTATCTGTCCACTCTCGTGAATTGATTTCGCTACCAAGAAGATCCCTCAGCTCAGACTGAAAAATGCTTTCTGGTTGTAACTCTTCTGGCAGGAGAAAATCTCTCCTTCTGATCCTGTCACAAAGTCAAACACCGAATGTTTTCTGACAGAAATATGATAATTTCATCCATATTTGCACATTTGGTGCTTTTAAACTTACTGAGTAAAGTCAAAATGTTTTGCACAGTAAGTGGTGTATGCCAAGCTTAGAGTCACTGCAGTTTTCCAGTCGCCCAGATGAGACGCCAACCACACAGTCTCAGGCAGGAGACCCCCCAGCAGAAGCAAGTCCTGAGCATAGTCCACCGTCCAAACCTCCGACAGGTGTTGCTGTCGAACTGCTTTAGCCACTTCTTCTTGGCACAGGGACACCAAACGGCCGAAACTCGAGGCTGAAGAAGAATCAAGGTATCACCATGCTGCAACATTCATAAAGAATCTATTAAACTTTCAGAAACACACCGAGGGGTAGGTGTAATGGAGGCAGGATAGCCACATTATGAGCAGGTAGAATGAAGAGCGGCTGGTTGGTGAAGTAAGCGGCCATGAATCGTCCAAGGGCCTGAATTACTGCACAGGCGACATCACTGGAAAGATCAATCGGCAACCAGGGGCAAGGAAGAGGATCTGTTGCAGCGCACAAAGCCAAGGAAAGAAAAATAAAGTTTATTTTCCTCTAACTTGGACTTCTTTCACACAGTATAACTAGAAAAACTAATTTTGTGGTGTCTACAATGTGGACAGAATACACATTAAGGCCTAGTCCACACAGACAGATGTCTGGGAAAACAAATTTTTGTGTTTTAGCCTTTCATGCGCACAAAAACTTTGTTTAATGTCACTAAAAACGATTATTTATAAAAAACTCCCACCAAAGTGGAGACTCTGTTTACATGTGTACATGGGAAAGTGGAGAGTTAGTGTCCTATACATACATTCTAACATTTGTTGCAGAAAGTAACTTTGTCAAATAGTGCGCCAGTATAGCCACATTTGACATGATTCTCAATCGCCCTTGTCTTGTTTTTATTAACTTTATATTCTTCTTTATATGTATACTTACATGTCCACACAAAGGAACATTCAGTGATGTATTTGTGCACGGTCATGAGGATGAAAACTTTTCTGAAACCTATCCTGGATTTACTGTATAATTTTTTTGAACAAAGTGGCGGAGAGTTTTAATTTTTTTTTAAATCCGGGTGCATGTATGCAAGGCCTAAGACTATGAAGCTACTTTTATTTAGATCTGACCTGAAATGCAAGTGAAGTTGTCAGTCTGGTTTCCAGCTCTGAACAAAATCAGTTGAGCCATGTGGTCCCCGAACTCCTGGGCTTCCCTGAGCTGGTACTGAGATAACAGACTATACAGGAGCGCCAGACAAAGACGCGTCTCCTGGAAGACACTACGGTTGCCACCTAAGAGAAAGAATCATAAAATTATTTAAACGTAAAATGGCTTTTTAGAATACATGGTTAATCCTAAAGCCGAAGGTTTAGTCCTTACCTTTGCTGGCCTCTTGACAGATCTGTAACCGTAACATCTGGGTACTTTGAGAGTACAAACCGCAGAGGAAAAGGTGCTCACCTAAAAGAATAATAAGTACATTTAAATATGAACATCAACATTTACAAAATTTAAAAAAGTGCAAAGCTTATAAACACAATCAAAACCTTCCACGCAAGTTACCTTGGTAACTCAGCAGTGATCGACCCTGTTCCAGATTTTCTCCTGTTGCCTGCAGAGCGGACTGGATCTGGGATGTGATGACAGAAAGCTTTTGCTCCTCTTCTTCCAAACCATCACAGACTTTAAACCTCTTCAGCTCCTCTGCATACTGCTGAGCTACATCATACACAAGCTGCCATACTCCCAACAATCTGTCCAGAAACATTTTAAATGATAGTGGCAGTCAACTTTTTGAGGCAGTCATAAACTCAAATAATCTTTTATCTGGTATTTGAAAGCTAACTCAACAGCATAAGCTGTGTGTACCTGCTTGAAGGCCGCTGAGGAACTGGTAATGCCTGATGTTCAAAGGCAGATGGGTCTGCATTCACATCCTGCAGCAGAGGAACCTGGTGAACATCTGAACACCACAGATGCAGCTGAGAAGATAAAAACTCCTCCTCAGAAGACCAGAAAGTTTTATGCTCTAAGATATAAGTCTGGTCAAGAGAATCTGAGATCAGGTGTAAGATCTGCATTATTCTGGACAAACTTTGAGATGATACAAGGGAGTGGCCAGTCAGATGGACATCGGGCTGAGGGGTCAGCAGAAGGCGCACTATCCGTTCACTGAACTCCACTATCAGTCCCAAGCAGTGCTGTCCACCTGAGGAAGAGCCGTCCCAATAAAGGAACGAGAGGAGAGCTTTTATGAGGTGGAGCAACCTTCCAAAAACAGGGCTATTTTTTTCTCTTGGGGGGACCAAGTGGAGCAGAGCGGCAAACCAAACCACGCAGCAAAGTGTATGCTTCAGAAGAGCAACTCTGTGTTCAACTGCATCTCCTATTGACATGGCAAAAGCCCAAGCAGTGAGAAGCTTCCTCTGAATCTTCCCCAGCTCAGAGCAAAGACGATTCTTCTTCTCTGGTTGTCTCTTGTAATTTGAATCAACTCCAAATTCACTGTGAGTGTCCACAGCATGGAGAGTGTCAAACATGGAGGCGAACTCCAAACGGCCTCCCTCCTGCCTATGAGAACCAGCAGGAAGTCCTTCTAAATCAGAGTCTTCTTCAAAGAGAGCCTAGAAAATGATAAGACAGATCATTAAAACATCTACCATATCAAAATCAACCTTCTTCCATAGAATCAAAAATCATAAGTTGTCTATAAAAAATCATAATACCTGCATGTTCTCAAGAAGCTCCTTGGTGCCACCCAGTGTCTGCTGGTCCTGAAGGAAAAGCGGCAGCCTGGTTGGATCTGTTGCCACTGAATTAGTGGAGTCTGACGCTTTGGGCTGACATGTAGCAGCAGCACTGACCTCCTCAAGGCTGCTGTCTGAATTAAACCAAGACACAGACTCTAGCCAAACCTTCACATGAACCTGCAAACAGAGATAAAAATGGTGAAAGTAAGTCAAGGACATATTAAAAAAAAGACACCTTAGCTGTAGGAAATCTTTACCCATGACTACCTGGGATTTTTCTAATTTGCAGCTGGTTTTCTCAAGATCTGCATAGGTTTCTTTTAGAAGTGCCTTCAGGAACAGGGCAGGCGAAAATTTGTCCTGCACCTTCATAACTGTAGCCATGTAGCCATCGGACACAATGAGATATGGAAGCCGCGGATGCCAGGTGACAGAAAACCGCTGCCTCAGGAGGTCACGCACAGACAAGCTGGAGCTGGAAAGAGAAGCTTCTCTATTCTCTGCAGACAGCGGTGGTCTGTAAGGAAAAAGCACAGTCATCATAAACTTTACACACTCATTCTCACTTTACATCAAAATAACTGATAAGAGATAGAAAATACTAAAAGAAAATTAAAGATATTTTTCTTTTTCATTTTACAAGTAAAAACCTGAAATGTGTTGCATGAATGCATTAATTTTCCCCTCAGTCAAAGATATGTATATTCATAAAAACATAAGGCTTATCACACTTTTCAGATTAAAAGTAAAGTATCAATTGACTGTGAGTAATTATTTTGGGCTCAAATAAATACATTTTAGTTTGTTGTTTAATAACAAGCAAAAAATTTAATAGCTTCAATTTTAAGTCTACCGGTAAGTGACCAGCGGATGCAGGGGCAGGAAGTGCGCAGGACCAAAATCCACATTGCAACCAGAGCTCGTCAGGGTGAGAAGCCCGCCTAGGCGAGCCAACACCAAGAGGGAGCCCCTTTTCAAGACGCAGGCAAAGAACAGGCCTTCTGCTGACCAGCTGACACTGCTGACCCAGTAGGACCTGATAGGTTCATGAAAAGCACAAACATGTTGTAAACTTGTGACCCAAACTAAAAAAATAAGTCTAGGTGTGATACTATAAACACAGTTTATAGTATGGCAGAGAGTTAAATTTTGCATAAGTTATTCTATTACATAATTCCATATGCTGACCTGACATATTTTGATGGGATATCCAGCTTCTTACTTCCGCATCCTCCCAGGTCACTTGAGATTGAAACAAAATTCTGTGTGCTCACAAAAAGGACTTGTGTGTCCTGGATTCAAAAACACAACATACATATCTTTTGGAGTTGTTCTTATTAGTAGGTATAAGAGTTATTAAGTCAGAAATGTATTAGAAAGGCCTGGTTTCAACCTTTGGCTTCCTCTGGTTCAGGACGATGGCCAACAGGCGTCCATCTGGAGAAAACGCTGGCACCAAGGCCCCTCTGGACTTCACTGACTGGCAGGGAGGGCACAGATGAGACATGGGATATGTCTTACTAGCCCACTGTATACTGTAACCAACAGAACTGCAAAGAGAAACGTGCTCCTTTCATTAAATCATAAATGAAAATCTGGTATACCACTATAATAATATCTGTTTACTCACCCCACCCTCATACGACCTTGGGTCCACTGAATTTTTAGAATAGTGACAACAAGCTGCTTCCCAGAGGTGAAAACAAATGCTGATAAGCAAATGTCAGCCATAATCTAAAACAAATGAATACCACACATAGTGTAAGGGCAATACAAGATAAGAGTGGAGCATCAAAATTGAATCATGGACCAAAATAAGACATAAATATAAATAATTTTCAGTGTAGACCTCTGTATTTACAAAGATGGTGTGCTGGGATGCTTCTTTATCATTTGAAGACGGCAAAATGGTTTCTTCAAGCGGCAGTAAATGAGCCCACCGCCCTTTGACAGCGCCATCTCGCACGCCTGGAAAATCCCTCCCCTCTGTGCACTCCCACAGGAACACCTGCCCAGTAATGACAGCCAGAAGAACCCTCATCCCATCACATGAAACCTGAAGACACAACTTTAGAGAATTTCCTGTGAAAACAAAAACAAGTTCACTGTGAATTAATTATTAAACACTACATGTTTCTGAAACTGATTTAGAAATAAAACTATGAAAGGAATGGTTCATTTGTATTCGCCCCTCTTCACTGTAATGCCCTCAAATTAGACCCAGTACAACAAATTGCAATAATTAAGTGAAAACATTTGGAAAAACTCTAGGAGTGTGAATTATTTTCCCAGGCACTATATATCTTACTATCTAATGTAGGTCGTTATTACAAGAATAATAAATTCTAGTAACAACTAATTTAATTTTAGACATCAATACTCTTTTATGGTTTAATTTCACCTCTCTGCCTACATATGAGGGTCTTATGCAGCACCAACCTTGAGCAGAGTCGATTATCTGAACTACTTCTGGCACTGCTGTTGCAGTCTTCAGTAAATCTTTATCCCTGTTCCACAAAAACAATTCTCCTGACACCAAAAGTCCACACAGCCACATCCCTGACAAAATGACAACAGCAACGAATGATTAGAATCAGTAATGTTGGAGTTTCTTTGCTTGATCAAACTAAACTTACCATTGCGAGACGAAGTCATTTTCACCACACTGCTGAGCAAAGGATGTAGTTTAGGCATCTTTTTCTTGGTACGACCAGACATCATGTTGATCTCACTGATCCGTTTGTCATCTAACAGGAAAACAGACTCCTTTTCCTAAGGAGCAAAGTCACAAGGTCATGTTCTTTGCTAAATTCTCTTTAACTTATTGGAAAATATTTTATTTATCCTCAACAGAAAACACGCATCACCTGTCCAAGCCAGCAGAATCGCGGCCATGGTTTCTTCCGTTTGATGCTAGATGACAAAACAACCTCCAACTTCAGCTCCATCTCCGTTTCCTAATGACTCTTTCAGAAAAGACTGAGAAAGAATAAACAAACACCGATAAAACATTGATTATTACAATCAATATGCACTTTAGTACGTCGAAGAGTTGTTGTTTGCGTTGATAGTTTAAACAAAGAGCCGAACAAACCAGATTTAACCGTTCATGTTAGCTACCTAGCCAAATGTGTTGATGGTCAGCGGAGGCAGTAAATTAGAGCCTGGTTATTTTTAACCAAAGCAGGTATACTCACCGACTAACCCCGTATGTTACGGCTTGTGAGCGTCCTATGTTCCAGTGGCATCTCAAGAAATGACGTAGATAAAGCTGAAATCTTTCGAAAATCCCTCCGCTCCGTAAACTAGAATTGTTTCCCATGATCCTCTGGGAAGGAAGCTATGGCCCGTTACCGTAGAAACGCAACCGGATGTAGCTGCCTTGTGGAAAACAACAGGCAGGGACAGCTAAAAGACTGTTTAAAAAGTAGTATTGATTTTCTACTTTTTATTAGACGTACTACTTCTATATTTTCTTTGTGTTTTCTTCCTTTGATTTTACACCAATTTTCATAAAGCATTGCATTCCTTTTTTTGCCAGCAGATGGCGGCTTACTACCACAGCAATTATTTTCACATCCTGACAAAATTAGAAGACTTTTAAATGCAGACACCAGCATCAAAACCTTTGTGTATTTTATCTTTTAGCTACTGCAGATTTGTTTGATCAAGGACATTTTTTTTCATAAGAAACTCTCAGTCCTATCAGCAATCTGAATTTGAGAAAGCACTAAATTGAAATCTTTTAATTAATAAGTTTGAAGTTGTGTGTATCCTCCAGCAATAAGGTCTATTGTTGGCTTGTTAAAGAGAGTTATTAGGTCTGCCCTCAGGCGCACTGCTGGTATTTAATAACCCCTGCAGTGCCTCAGTTTCATCATGATGGAGATGATGGCTGCCACTGGCAATAGGTGGAAGTGGGGACCTTGCCCAAACTTAATTGGTTCATTTGCCTCATCTTGTCAGCTGCAGATGGAGTTCTTAATTTATGTCACTTTCAGGTTTATTCTGCTCCGAAGAAGAAGATCTAAAGAGGGAGAGTTTGATACCATGTGAGGGCATGATGACACCACCGTAACAAAAGCTAGCAACTCACCATAAAGATGTTTGTCACTAATTTTAACCAGTGTATTTGGAAATGTATCTTTAATCCAGACTGTTTAGCAAATAGGGGATTCCTCAAATATCGGATATGTTACATATATCTCATAAATTATCTGTTTAAGTAAAACATCAGTGTTTTGATTGCCTAGTGTTTCTTTAGCATACTAAAAGTAGACTCCTCTTATTTGCAATTTAACAACTTGTAATTAATTTGAGAGCAATGCCTTGTCTTCATCCTCCCCATTCAATACGTCAGTGTGAGAACATCAGTTGGCATGGTAACCCCATTTGCCATCTGCAGACCTCATTCATACTGAAAAATGACACTTGGGGAGCTGTCAAGAGACAGTTCAGTATTCCTCGGCAACAGCGGGTCAGAGTCTGTCTGCAGTAAATCTCAGATCTTTGGAGTGTGTGCAGGCGTCTTGTCTTTGAAGATAACAAACTGGTGTTTTTGAAGGGTTTGATTTGTACCCAGTATGGTTGCATTTATATGTTCCATAGATTTTTTGGGGAAAATTCTTCAAACTGCCAAGTGCAGAGGAAAATACTTTGTGGCAAAGACAAACCATTTTTTTTTCTGGTGTAGTTCACTTTTCTGGTTAAAGAATGTTGAAAAGTTACAGAAGATAAATTTACCAGGTATATCAGAGTTTAAACTAACTTTTTCTTGTTGAAAAAAGATTTCCAACTGTGTCACACAACTATTTCAGCACTGTCAAAATGAATAAGTCTGCAAAATCAAGAACAATTTGTTTGAGGCATTAAGAAAGGTTACTGACACATTATAACTTACTTACTTTCTTTGATGGATGGAGACAATAATCAGCTTTTACAATGCCCATTTTCAGCTTTTACTTTTTTCCCTTCTGCAAAAATAACACATATGAGAGTATCAGCACAAGTCCCCGGTGCACTAATCTCTCTTTCAAGCAAAATAATTGAAAACATCTAACTGCGAAATGGTGTGCTGTTTTTATTAAGAGGAGAGTGCACTGCATTTGGCTCATGGAGAAACAGTTAAGATGTTTCGACTTATCATAATGGCTCAGTTGTTGCAAATGACATTAATAATGACTCCATTCTAATCATGTGTTGCAGTAAGACAGGAGACCGTAACATTGAGTCGGCATGTACCAGCCATAAATGGCATCAGGTCCCTGAAGCTAAAGCATGTAACTGGAACTCAGCCATTATTTCACTCATATAGGTTTTATGCACTGATACATATTTCTCCACATGAAAAAACCCATTATATTTATGAGTTTAGAGACCCAGAGATTAAGACATGAGTATAATAACCTCTCTGTAATGCAGATATATCATGCTGTGGTGTCATTACATTTACAGCATGCTACGGGAATCTCACAAGATTTAAGCTTAGTGAGTAGTCAACCATTGTCTGCTATTCATCTTTGACTGCATTATTGTCCTGTTGTCCTTAAGAGAAACAATAAATCAGGCTGTTAAATTGATAAATGGATTGATTTTGAGTGTAACCACTCAAGGACCAGAGCCAACCCAAAGCCAAAGGGAGATAACTGACTGATATGACCTCCAGGCCAGCAGCTTTGTTATGTTTATCTGGTTGCTGTAGTTCATTGTATTTATTTTGCATTGTCTTTTGCCTGTAACTCATTCCTTTGTCTCCATTTAAATTTTTTTTTCATGTTAATTTGGTTTAGTCATGTCCCATTTAGTTTTCCATCTGATGCTCCTTTGGCCTTTGCATGTTTTCCAGTTCCCCACTGAATTTCCTCAGTTTTTGCTGCTTTACAGCTTTTCCTCATCACTTAATCAGTCTCACCTGTTCCCACTCCAATAAGTGTCCTCCAGGTGTTGGGCTCCATGTTTTCAAAACTCTTTTCTGTGTTTTGATGTATATCACCATGTTTTTTGACATGGTAGTGAACTGTTAGTCTGATAATCTGAGGAAATAAATTCAGTTCAGTTGTGAAGCAATGGTTTGATTTATCAAGGCAAAACGTTATCCAAACTGTCCCTGCCCTATTTGTGACTGTGATACATTTGACAGCAACAACTGACAGAAGTGGTCCACTCTTCTTTTCTATAATTCAGACACAGGATTTCTTTCAGCCATTCAGAAGTGGTCTTCCTGGCATGCTTAGGATCACTGTCCTGGTGAAACACCCAAGTCTGCTTGAGCTTAAGGTCATAAAATAATGACTAAACATTTTTTGGCAAAGAGCAGAGGTCTGTCAAATGGGGAAAAATGTTAAATCCTGTGTTCTTTATAGTCAGCAAACTATACATTGAAAGGATCTAAATTGATTTGGGAAAATGTTATGAATCTTTTCAAGGGCACCAAGTCCATGCACAGTCAAAGAAAGGACAAACAATTAACCACACTGTTCACACATAGTAGTCATCAAATGCCAACACTTAAAACCAACCCTGAGCCATAATAGAGGTCAGAACATGCATTTAGAATAAGAATCTAATAACAACAGAAAACTTAACAGATGAATTGCTGCACAGTTATTTAAGATCAATTTAGCCTTCTAACTGATTTGTCTTGTGAGGACATATATTTTTATTTGACATCTGTAAAAAAAAATAAAAATAATTATCACACTTTAGCCATTGTTCATACTTTTCTAGTCCCTGAGAAGAGGATTATTTAGCCAGAAATATGTAAACAAAAAAATAGCAAAAGGTTTATAAAAGCACAATAAACTTTTGCATTACTTAAAACTCTGAGCGCTAAATCGTCTATTGACGTTTTATTAGCGCTTTTATCAATTTTTTAAATGCATTTTATGAACGGAGGTATTTTTTAATTATTATTTACACATGGCAAAACTTGTAACTGTGAAATATATGGATGAAGATCCATGCTTTCTGGTCCTGCACATCTCATCTAGTTTTTCGCTGATTAAGAAGTATGTAAATGTTCAGCTCAAATAACCTCTGCATATTAATAACAAGAGAAAGCCAATATATAACAAAAAAACCCTCAATTTTTAATAGAGGACAGCGTTTTCTTTCAACGTCACCTTAAGCCCCGCCTTCTCTCTCATACGATTGGTCGAGGCGTGGGAATATTCAAATACAGTCCTGATTGATTCGCCCGGAGCCGGTTCCAGCTGCGCACAGGACTGGTCCGGCTTCGCATTCCCGACGTCGCTCCCTCAGTCGCTCGCAGCTTTCCGTCCGTCCGCCTCGCTGCAATGATACACAAGTGGCTTCGAGGAAAAAAACCGAACACTTGAGATTTTTTCCATAATATATTTTTGATTATTATTATTTGTGACACGGGCGTCGAGCATGTCGAGGAAGTACAGTTGATGGAGCCGGCTTCTTCAATGGATATTTCTCCCGAGGTTTCCAGCGCTCACCGTGAAATCAGAGGCGGAGGAAGAACGTCTTCAGAGGAGGACGGGAGCCAATCAGCCGTGGCGAACCAAAGATAAACAAGCCTTATGATAAAGCAAAACTCTGTAAGACATTATCAGATTATTTTTCGTTTTACAGTGTGAGAGCGTTTACTTTAGTTTTGGATTATTTGTTGTAAAAGAAGACATCTCTTTTTATTTTCAGGCTAACAATAACAGTAAAGGTGGGGAAAGGAAGGAAGGTTTTTTTTTTTTTTAGGAGATATAAAATAATTAAGTGTCCCAATCATCTTGTAGTATTATAATAGTTCTTTTTCTGAATGAAATTGACATCTCTACTTATAAAGTATTTTATATGTATTGTTTCCACTTAATAAATGAATTATGCACCCACTTCTTCCAAATGTGCAGATTTCAAATCCAAATGACATTAATAGATTTGTGCTTTTTATTGTGTTCTCCTATGGATTGTTTGGTAGCTTTCTGTGGAAATAAAATGCACAGAAAGGAGTTTTATTTGCCAGCATCTCAGTGGCAATGCTTTGAAGTATATTATCAGTCACTCAGGGCTGCCTCAGAGGGTTTCCATTTCCATTGTCTATGAGCCCGAGGTGGGATCATTGCACCTCAATGCACCCGTGGCAGCCAGGGTTGAAGGTTAGCCTCAGCAGAGGTTCCTGCAGATTATTGGCCAGGTGTGAAATTCAAGCCAGTGTGCGTATGCGTGTATGTGTGTGTGTGTTTACCCTGCCTCCTTTGCCTGATCCTTTATTACTCAGAGAGATGGAGTGTCAGAGCACACCACCAGAGGCAGGGAAGAAAAATCCTGCAATTTTGGTGTTTTATTATCTCCCCTTCATCTTCTTTTTTTTCTGAGTGTCATGATGAAAAATGTTGTACTTTGTTCCATTTGTATCGGCTCTGTTCAAACGCAATTCTTATTTTATCTAGAATTCAGCATCCTTACATTAACTTTTTTTTTTTATTGCCGGAGCTTGAACTTGTTCTTAAATTTTCAGTGGATTTCAGCAGTCAGTGTGTGCAGGTATCCCCCACAGGGGTATTCCTCTGATCCCACATCACACGCAGGCAGTAATTCCAAGTCTGTGAAGAAGTAAAAAGAGGGGGGATTTGTCATTTGGCTGCCTGCTTTCGTTTGCTTCCTCGGGAGTGAAGCTAAGCTTTGATTCATTGTGAAGTTTCACCAAGTATCCCAAATCACTCAATGGAGGGAAGTGCACACTGTGAGAGTGACCTTTTTCTTGGAAGATTATCATTCAGGCCAGTGCAGGGGGGATGGGTGAGCTGATTAGGTTCTTCTATGTTTTTGCTCAATCATCTATTACCTCATTTTCAGGGGTCTGTAAAGTGTACATTATAGCTCCTTGCTGCCACTCTCAACAATTTGCAGTGGTGAAACATGACTAAGAGGAAGAAACATGTTTGCTTCCATCTTGTGGGATAATGTCAAAGTCTGAGCGTGCTGAGCAGTTTCTCGTAATCACCTTTTTATCTGCTAGGGGTTGTCATGTGTAATTACCAGCGGCCTGCCATCTTCTGAAATCTGTCTAATTGGTCCTTTCTTTAATAACAGGATGATGGGCTGTGAGACAGGGGGCTTACGGGTGCAGGGGTTAAAGACTGGGTCTCACTGCTCACTGGGGAGGGGACGGAACATCTACGGTCATTAATATTATTTTGCCTTCAAGCTTCTATCCATGTAATTGCTTTAAATTAATGATTATCCTGCTGCCAAATTGCACTGGATGCATCATCATTTGTTCTGAAAGGAAAAGCAGGGCCATGACGACATCGTAATTTGGTTCGGAGATCAAAGCCACTTTTCTTCTTGATGTGCCTACTGTACTCTTGAAAGCTTATCTTTAGGTTCTCTACCACATTAAAGCTACAGCTTTGAACAAGTCCAATGACTTCCAAAACAGTATCCATCCCGCTTGTAGCTTCCCATTTTGTTGGTTTACAACCACAAACCTAATTGTATTTTATTTGGATTCTTGGTGACAGATGAAGACAAAATACTGTAAAAATACGAAGAAAAAGGAAAATAATTCATTGTTTTCAAAATATTTGCCCAGCTTTATTCATCCCCTTAACTTCTACTAAATAAAATCTGATGCAGCCGCATGCCCTTAAGAAGTCTCCTAATTAGTAAATAGAGGATGTAATTTAATCTTGGTATAAACACAGCTGTTCTCTGAAGGTTTCAGATGTTTGTTTGAGAACATTAGTTAACCAACTGCATCATGAGGACTGTGGAACACAGCAGACAGGTCAAGGATAAAGTTGTGGAGAAGCTTAAAGTAGATTTATTTCATAAAACAATATCCTGTGATTTCAGTATCTCATGGAGAACTGCTCAATCCATCATCTGAAAAACAGACTATGGCACGTCTGCAAAGCTAAGAGAGCCTGGGTAACTCTTGAGGCGCTGCAGACATTCACAGCTCAATTGGGAGAATCTGTTGACCAGACAACTTATTGTCATGCCTTTTTGGGACTTTGACATAAAGAAAACCATAAAAAGCCCAGTTGGCACATAGGGAACAAGTATATGGAAGAAGATGCTCTGATCTGGCCAGTTGATAGAAAGATGGATGCCCTAAACTTACAGCCAGACCACAGGGTGATTGTTTTGATCGAAGCATATTCAATTGTTAGAGTGGCCCAGTCAGGTACCAGACTCAAATCCAATGAAAATATCTGTGACAGGACTTGAAAACTAGTGTCCACAGAGCCTCTCCATCCAATCAGACTGAGTTTGACTGAGCTTGAGCTAATTTTCAAAGAAGAATTGGCAAAACGTTCTAGATGTGCAAAGAAAACAATTAACCTAATTTCCCAGAAGGGGTGAATACTAATATTTTCAAATTTGTACTTTTTTTTTTTTTTTTTTTACTAAAAACTTTGCTTTAACTTCAGTTATGCACAGCTTTACGTTGATCTAGTAAATAAAACTGTACAAAAACTTATGGGTATGAGCAGAGATTTTCTTCGCCCTACTCTGAAATATTTTTCTTCTTTATGATAGCAGTAGATCATTTTCTCAGCCCGTGGTTCAGTCCATTCATTCAGATCGGCTATCAGTTTGAGGCAAGGCCCTCAAAAGGTTTGGCTGCATATCTATTTGCTCTTTAACGGTGTGTCTTAGTGTGTATATTGGGCTAAGGATAAGATAAGGCCATGTTTACCCTCTAAAGCTACCCTGGTATTGGCCAGACTTTACCTCACGCAGTGTGTTTCTTCTACCTTGGCACCGGCGATGAGTGAGGGCAGATTTAAGTCAGTCCAAGGCTTTCCACTCCCCACCTGAGGGCCGCTCTCCAAGATAAGGCTCAATTTTGCAGCTTTGAGTTCAAAGCTGTAAAATTCTCAGCCTCATTTGTTCTCAGCCTCATTTGTGCTCAAATATTGACAACTTTGTTTTCTTATTTTGCAATGATGATAGGGCAATTTGCTTAGAGAAAACTTTCACACTGAGATACAGTTTATAAAACCAAGTCAATACCACAGAAATTGCTCTCTATATGAATATAAATTATGCTTCAATGATTTTATCCCATTTTTGTTTTTGGTTTTTTTTCAGAATTACCAGTCACCAAAATCAAAATTCCTATAAAGTAGCTACATTTATCCAACCATTTTTAATGTATACTTTTCTAGATTAATATAAGTGTCCAGAAACTTTAAATTAGCAATTCACTGATTCTTGTTTTTGGGGGGATCATAACTGTATCTTCAAAATGTGGGTATAACAACTGAGCACGTCCCTCAGAGGGACAGAGACAGATATGTGATTATGATTACGCTCACTGTTAGAGAACTGCAGCAGACTTTTTGTGAATTTCCTACTGCATAAGAAGCAGGCTTTTCACTCATTTTTACAAGGAGTGCCAATAGATGTGAATGTTTATTAGAACACAATAAGATAACAGATAATTTGTTAGTGTACATTGAGGGGAAAAAAATGCTGCAGCTCCAGAGGACATATAATAATTTGGTGATTTCCACCACATTTCATACAATGTCATTTAGAAACAATTTTAAAGTAGCCTAGTAATATACAACACAAAGTAAATTAAGGCCTGCTAAGCTGATTCATTTACTCATTTAGGAGGATGATAGATTAAGGAAATGGGGCAGCTTTGTACTTTTAAAGCAAAACTACAACAGTTTATATTCTACTTTTGGCAGGTTTTCTGAAGTTTTAATCAGGCTTTGCCTTGTTATGCAGAGATAATGCGGGGGCGTTGCTGTTGTTATATTATTGCTTTCACCATTAAATGAATGTTTTTGCATTAGCTGGATAGTTGAGAGCCTATTAAAGGTTGTCAGTAGAGTATTTGTGCTGTGATTAAGGGTGAATCATTTGCTTCGTTTCATCACAGCTGCGTCTTTGCATGAGAGAGTCTGTAATGTAAATGTGTCCGTCTCGCAGTCACTCAGCCATTAATGCTGCTTGATTTACATCTAATTGAATTTCAGGACATCTGTCAGTATATCGCCCAGAGATAAGCGACATACATTTTGCTCTTGCATTAAAAATGTAAAGGGAAGCCTTTATAATGCTGTTATGCCTTCCACAGGAGCTAATCTCGATGCTAATGAGGCTCATTGTTGAGAGCTGCAGGTCCGGAGCGTTCTTGTAGCGTGGAGCCGAGTGACCTGAGGTTGTTTGGTTATCCTGCATGTCAACCCAAGTGTTCTGTTTTTGCTTCCTCAACAAAGAGGATGAAGGGAAAATCTGGGTCTCTCTTGTGTGTCGTTCTGATTCCAATTATATAAACTATTAGAGAATTTAACCAGGCCAGCTCTTATCAGTTAATCCAGAAGTAATAGATTCTATTAAAAATGTATAAGGGGATTGGGGATGATCTGTGCATATGCCGAGGGTTGTATTGAGACGAATCCAGCAGCTGCTGTCTAACTCTGCCTTTATTTAAGACTCTTTGTCTGGTCCCCATTACTGACAGCTTTCTGCTGCACTTACCTTTACTAAAAGCATTTAGAACTGATCACAAGCTGTGTCTTAGTAGTGGCGGACTCTCTATTTTATTATCCATATTCAAAGAGAGACAGTCTTACTTTACCATTCTAATTTCTCTTTATTAGGCATTTATTTATTCCTAAATCATTTTTCCTTTCCCTCGTCTCTGGCTTTTGAGTGGAAAGAAGGGAAAACATTTGCATAGCACTCATGTGATAGAATGAAAAAGATGCTCGACTGAAACCTTTTCATTGTCCTCTAATTATTCAGTGAGGATCCTGAGAACTGCGAACAGGAGACAAGATGGAAGGAGTCAGGGAAGGTGTGTGTGAGTCTGCCCTCTTTTATCTGTGCATTTCATGTTTGCTGAAAGGGAGGCTCTTTATGCATTTGGCTTCTATCTTTACTCTGACCTTTGATGCTGCACAAAGTCATAAAAGTCTGACAGAAGGGCAGACAGATGCTGGTGCCTGTATAATTTAAGGCTCTTTTTGTTGCCTGGAAAGATGTTCTTTTCCTGTTGCCTTTTACAGCCAAACAGGTGAACCAGCGCATAATCCATTTCAGATCTAACACAGCGTTTGGTGGTGTGGTTAATCATGCACACACAGCCTTTGCTATACTAAGAAATGAAATGCACTGCCTGGACATAAATAGTGCCAGCTCCATGACTGCAGAAGTGAGGAGATTTTGTTGAACACATGCTTATATATTCACTTCAAAGCTGTTTTTCTGCTCATCTGTGGCAAATTTCAGAAAGGTCCCTCCCAAATCTCCCTCTGGCTCTTGTCTCGTCATAAGAAATGGCCCAAAATGCCTGCAGCAGATGCCACATTCTATCTAAGATGAGAGGAGAGCTTGTAAAATAACTTTGCCTGCCTAAACATTGTTATCACAACACCGTGGGGGACAGTTAGATGGACGACAAAGCACAAGGACTTTATCTCTCTGGCAGGCCCTCCCTGGACTGCATCCTGCTGCTTATCAGCTGCATGGATACAGACTACGAGAGGGGAGATTTAAACACTGTTTCTGCTTAAACTTTGTGCTTTTGTCATTGTCTCTAGAAAGATCCTTGAAGGCTTCAACTGGTGAGACGCTAGGGTTACCAGAGAAGAAACATTTGGCTTTGCTTGACCTAATTTATGAGATGTGACTTGAACTACACTTGTAGATGCAAATTTAGATATTGCTGATAAAAATGTATCAGTTATTACATTAAGTTTCAATCTGCTTTTATTTGAAGCTGATGTACTGGTTGAATAATTTTTTCTAGGGATACTTTATTTGTTGGCAGAGATAGTGGAAAATCCACCCACCGTCTTAGTGACTCTGGATTTATCCCAAACACTAAAATGTTCGGAATATCTAGTATAGATCTATCATTGCTCAATATTGATTGCTTCTTAATTTGTCATTTCAAAGCATTTCTGTTGCAAAGTTCAACATTAAGTTGTCTTTGGTTGTGGGGCTCCACAGGGTTCCTTTCTTGGTGTTTTCTTCTTAAAGATTATCCAATAATTTATGCTGTCACAGGTATGGTGATGATATTCAGCTGTCTACTACTCCTTTAATGTTTCGCTCCTTGAGAACATTTTCAAATGCATCAAATCAGAGTTTGTTGAATGATTTTCTTAAGCTAAACAAGGACAAAAGTAATTTGCATGGTTGAAAGCCGGTGTTTGCCTTATGCACACATTAGAGTCCTTTGTGAAACTTATCATCTTCAGGTTGTCTTAAAAGCAGCTGATATTTTACTGATCAATTGGTCTGGATCCTGTTCAATACCAGATGCAAAGGTCAAAGGGCCAGGACTCTAGCCAGCGACTGCCACATTGAAAACAGAGACCTCTGTACATGGGTACAGAGGCGCCATTGCCGCTCCCCACATTTGAATTTTCTGAAACATGGAGTTCCGCAATGTTTTGTTCTTGGCCGTATTTTCTCTGTGCTTCATTTGCTCCTTTTATGTTATCTTTCGAGATTGTTCAGTGATATTTTCTCCGTCTGTAATGTAGTGATATTAGACTTTACTACTTTTAAACGGTGTATAACAAAAGCCAGAAATTAAAAAGACAAAAATTATTTTTAGACCATTAAAATGCTGGTGTTGTTCCCCAGTTGATCAAACACAAGTCAGAGATTTTTGTTTGTGTTCTGGATTATCATCGTCTCCCACACTGTCAAGAAGCTAAGACTCTGCTTGGTTTGCACCTTCATTCAAGATCTGATCTTCTCTGGGAATATGTCATCACCAGGACCCTGACCAGGACCTGTCATGTCTGCAAAACTAAAACTGACAGAGTCTTTGCTGCTTTTGCCGCTATGCTGTGGAACTTTTTGTTCTGTGGGCTGAATGGACTTAATCAAGAAGCTGTTTAGCTGAAGATTAGTATTAACATTTGATTAGTATTTGGCTTGTATTGTATGTTATTTAAATCAATTTGGTTGTATTTTAACTTTATTGTTCATTGTATTTCATTTTAACTAAATATAGTGTTCTTTACTGTGTATTATATTACTTTGAGGCACCTTATGATTTTAAAGGGTTATAGAAGTAATATTTACCTACCACCTCTGCAATACATTTACATCATAAATAGATGAGAAATAGTTTTACAGAGACAGATGCAGGCATTTGGAGTAACTTTGATGTCATCTCTTCCATGTGCTAAGTAGGAGAGGTTGAAATTTTTAAAGAAAATTACAGCATAATAGAAACTGTGGCATGCACTCCCGATTGTTTCTGACATCTCTTCTTGCTTTAATTTGAACTTTTTCAGATAAGTCACCACAGGCCCTCATCTTGAGTTCTGACTCCCTCCTTAGTGTATTTCCTTTCATCTGCAAATGATTGGAGTGATGGAAGATATTCTTGTTCATGTCTCATTTTCTGCTTGTGAAGGGATTTCCCTGGAGATGTCCTCTCTCTCCTCTGTTTTCCCCTGGTGTCTTTTCAGTGTCTCCCCTATGATAGATGTAAGGTAATGGCGGGATTGTTCTGAAATTGCTATTATTTTCTAAATGGGTTCTGATCATTCTGAGGCTTTTTAGCTCTCCTGGTGCCTGTGTGTTAAAAGGAGAGCGGTTTGAAGTCTGTTTGTCCCAGATGAATGGATGTTGAGCAGAAAAAGAAAGAGAAAAAAGTGAGAGGATGACTGCACCTGGAAAAAGCAAATCAGTCTTTTCTTCTTTTTGAAGCAAAGGTAATCATGTTTCTGCAGCCCATCACTGAATGTTCTGTTCTGTGCTTGACTCGCTTTAGTTCCCCTCTGGGTCCTCAGGGTGGAATAAAAACAAAAAAACAGAAACTGAGTAAGAAAGGCAATCTGACATCTGAATGCTGTAGGCTGATATTAGCCTTGTTGGACTGCTGTGTGGTAAAGAAAGAAACAGTTGTTTCCCTTTGTAGCCAATGGATGGATTAACTTTTAATACCACACACTGCTGGATGTCTGACATTTTGCATCTGTATTTGCAGATACCTGATTTGCATGCATTAATGCATTTGACTGTGGCCTGTGGGCGTTATATATTTTGCATTGCTGGCATTCAGATTTTGCTGACTCTTTAAGATAATCAAAGAGAACGTCACACATGATTACTACTGAAATATTAACTCAATTACAGGCTTTTTTTTCACTGAAACCACCCAGCTGTGGAGAGGAAAAGTCTTGTTGAGACAGAGGCTTTCATTTCCTCTGACAGTGCTTAAATCAAACACCGAAGCAAGCTTCTGAGAGATATGCTTTCGTCTTTCTCTGCTGATCAATACGGTCATACATTTACAACAAGGAACAAGGTCTCTGTGCTGGTTATTCTTTCCACGTAGCCCAACCAGGCCTGAGGCTATAGGGGGTTAGCAATAATCTGTATGATTACAGCTGAAAGAGCAAGACTGATAACAGGAAAGAGCCTTCAAAGCAACTTAGCAGATGGAGCTGATTGAATCATTACCAAGCGATTCCACTTTTCTAACTGTTATGTTAGAAAAGTAATTCAAAGAGTAGCCGAATTTAAATAACACAACTCAATTCTTTTTTGTTTAATGTCTGTTTCCTTCCAAATTGCCTTTTGGAAGGAAGCAATAATTTTAGACCTACTAAACTTTATTTGTATAGCTGATGTTCTTTAAAGTGGTTGTTTCTTTCAGCAGCTTTGAGGATGTTCTGTACCTGCGTAAACATTACAAATATTATGATTCCAGTACATAATATGTCTTATCATGGGTCATAATCTCTTATTTTGTTTTTAATGAGAGTCATGGGACACAAAAGGGAATCAGAACTATGATTAACGTAAACTTGATTCAATAGAGAAATATTTATATAACAATATAATTGCATTACAAATTATAGCATTTTTTAAAATAATTTTTTTAAATAAATACCCAGAGAAATAAGTTGATACACATTGTCTTCCGTTGCCAGAAAACAATAACGCTTTTTTAGACAGATTTGCAGTTTATTATCAGATATGTAACTGGACAAATAATGTTCAGCCAATGATCCGGCTCTCGACAACAATCATAATTGCTTACATGTTCCCCTTCAACAAAAACAAATAGCCAAAGCCCGGGAGAGTGGATCATTTTTAAGCCTTAATGGTCAAAAAGAGGATAAATTCTGATTTTATAAATGAAAACATCCAATTTGTGTTCTCCCAATTATTCCGTTTATGTAATTATATCTCGATGATACATTTTTTTTTATTTGCTTTAGTGAGTCTTTTAGTGTGTTTAATACCTTGTCATCAATAAATAGCCATTGTTAAGCATTAAAACAAATGACTATTATCTTACTAGCTGTCTTTGCTAGCTTAATGGTCTTTTAAGCTGTTTTCTCATTTGGTTTTATCTTTTATGCCTTTGAAAGTTTTAGGTTGTTTGACCTTGACTTACTACCTATTATAATGTACTATTTGTTTATGGGTGGCTCTGTTAAAATACCAACTACAGATAAACATGATGGGCATTCGGGTTAGTTGATTATAGTATAGAAGTGTTATAAACACTGCATAAACCTACTTTTTTCTTCTTTTAGCAGGAAAACCCAGGCTGCTTGCAGGCCCAGTGAACTATCATGCTAGCCTGTATCCAGAGACAGCAGAACTTCTCATCGCACCGTTTGGCGTGCACACCCAAAAGCTTTGATGTTTCGCCCTCGTCCTTATTGCTCCCAGTGGCACCACTGCAGACATGCACCCGGAAAGGTTGGTCTGTTACATAGCTGGAGAGATTTTATGTGACAGTACGTACACTAGAGAATTTCGTATTGCAAAATCAGCTAAGTAAAAGAGTAGAAAGTTATGTTGTTCTTCACTTTGTCTTTTATAAATTCTTATCAAAGTTGCACACAGGTTAGCTGAGAACCCAGCTGCTGTGAATCTTCTTGAAATAAACAGGCTTCTCAATAATAATGCCTGTTAATTGGGTCAGTAATGAATGTGCTCCTGCAGTGCAAAACAGGCAGGTCAAAGTGGACTCTGAAATTACAGCGTTAATCAGCTCGCCCACACAGGATCACTAATGATGCTCACATTTCGTGCTTCTTGTCGGTGTTGTTTGACCTTCATCCTGACTAATTATTCGGCTTTTGTTGAAAGGTGGGGTGGGTGTCTTTTGGCCTTGAATTTATGAGTCGATTTCCTTCAGCTAAATAATTACATTCAGATTGTCTAACATATTTCTTTTTTCTGAAAATGCATCGATAAATCTCATGATCTTTATACCACTGCATACGGTAGATTCACATACTGAGACCACTGAGAATAAATGTTTTATTTAAATTTTTCTTTGAAGAAAAATGAAAGTCAAAGGAGCATATTATAAAAAAGATGTTTTTATGTTTTGTTGTATACTTTTGTGGAAAACAAGAACCTATAGAGGCCAAGATTTGTCAGTGAAAAGAATCTTTGAATATTTTATTGTGATTCTTTTGCTTAAAAGAACAAAAGGTTTGCGTGGGCAAATATGTGAAAATCTCTCTGTTTAATTTTTTTTACATTTGTTGCATATTGAGATGATGGTATTAATTGTGATTAACCTACAGTTGATGAATATTATCTTTCTTTTCCTTCATCACAAATATCCCAGTAAGCTAACATCTCAGACACTAAAAATAAGCCAGGTGTAGGTACTGTGTGAAAATCAGCCCAAATTGGTTTTGGCATCTATGGCTCTTGAAGTTTAATATGCTTTATCAAATATTGCAACTAGCTGTCTTTTGTGAGCACAATATTGAAAACATAAATATTGCAATGTTGATTTCGATTTTCAGCCGACCCCCAGTATTCACAAGGCTTAGGGACCACATCTGCCCACAAATATTTAACACCTGCCAATACTTGAGATTTCCTCTAAAAACTCTTCTAATTGCCTATTTTAATAATTCACACATCTAATATACCTCAATATACATTAGTGCACTACCACAAAAGCTAATATTTACAGTCTTGCTTACTTCTGCTCTTGAGGGTAGAGCTAATCAGCTGCATTTTTCTCCAAATATATTAGAGATGTGATACAAAAACATCCATGAACAGGGAGATTTTCTGGGCTATACTGCAGTAGCCACACTGCAGTGACGTTCGAAAGAAAAATCTGTGATTAGATGAATCTGACTGTAAATAGACGGGAGTTCACTGTATCGTATAAAGTTGGTGCAGAGGCGATTATTGGTCAGCCACTCAATGAGAAATATTAATAATATTAAGAATTCTTAGTATTTAAATGGGAACAGTACTGCTTTCTGTTCCAGCATGACTTCACACCAATGCACAAAGCAAGATCCATTAAGACATGGTTGAGCAAATTTGATGTGGGAGAAGTTGACTGTTCTGACCTGAACCCCCCAAAAACACCTTTTGGATAAATAAGAGCAGGGACTGTGAAGTTTGCCTTGGTTCGATGTTACTGAACATAGTCTAATAAAAAAATAAACAAATCAAATAAATGTAAGACTAAAGCAAACAAAACAAAAGAAGAACAGAAGTAAAGTATGTTTACATGTTCAAAGGAGTGGGTAGAAATATCAACTTATTTTTACACCCACCCCGCTTCATCCAGTGAATTGCTATTCATGTTAACAGTATTTCTTATTATTTTCTATAGCCATATAGATGCATCCCACATCTGTGTCTGACCTCACAAATGTGCTTCTGATTCTCCGCAGAGTTTAAGAGGTTATAGCTCCAAAGGGTGGGATGGTATAAACCATCTGGATCAAGAATGGGATGTCACATGTGTGTGCAGGCAGATGAGCAAATACTTTTGGTTATAATGTCCATAAGAAATGAACAAATGGTATTTAGAGGATGCCTAGTTCGATTATGTCTCTCTGAATATGTCCTGCTTTATTAAAAATACATTTGCAACAAGAATGAACGAAATTAAATCAGATAAGACTTCTTTACAATTTCTGCTCTTTCAAGTAACTTGCTGTCATCTGGCACTGAAAAACAAACTGAACTTAATTAGAGCTAAAGGAGGCACTTTTTTTTTCAGATTTAATGGTTCTGTAATTAGACCGCTCCACCCAACACCTGCACCTGCACGCAGGTGTTTTTACTTACACTGGATTATGGGACATCCTGTTAGTTTCACCTTGACTGGCACCATGCCATGGGAATTTGCTGAGGTCACAAAACCTTTTTATTTTGTCGTCAAAAGCTTCTGTTATGTGGAATATAACAGGAGCAACAAGACTAACTCAACAGTGAGGAACGGCAGTGAAATGATCATCCTGAGCTTTAAACAGCTAAAAATGCTTCAAATACCACTCTGGTGGCTTGACAGACTGCATAGTTAATTAAGGCTCCCCTATGTAGTTGTTGCTTAACCGTGTGTATCCAACTATGTGCAAATTTGAATGCTCCATCTACTCATCTCTCATTTCCTTAGGCAAAATACCTCTTTGTTATTAAATATTAATTTGGAGTCAGTGGAGCACTTGTCTGCTAATTGTTGTAACAGAAGGGCCTGGTTTGCCTCGGGCGGATCCGAGGATTCATTTCTCATCCTGTTTACCTGCAGGGCCTCCACTTCTCCTCATCTCCAACCCATCCTTAGTTCTCTGCACTGCACCCTCCAGCTCTAGCCTGACATTTCAAGCACAGCCGTGGGGAATAGGCTCCTGATGGGAGCTCAGTCTGTGTGGTCCACGCTTTTTCATTAAGCGAGTCGTTGCTGGAGCGAGTTAAAAAGGGACAGCCTCTAGCCACTGCTGCGCTTTTCAAAGCCATTTCCACTTTTAGCTATCAATAAATTGAAGGAACTCTGGAGCTCTCACAGCTACGCGAGACCCCATGTGAGCAATTTCCGAGAAAGTGTTACGAAGATGAGAGCAAATGAGAGTTCCACTCTTCTCCGGTATCTCTGTGTGAATGCAGGGGCTGCAAGTGCTTTTTTCCCACGCTGCTGGCCTGGGCTCAATGCTGGCTTAGAGAGGGGAAAGTTTGCCCAAGCTGGGCCAAAGTGGCGCGGAAACAAATGAGGAATGACACTGGTGCAAAGAAGTCCTCGCCAGAACCTCCTCGAGCGCACACATCTGAGTGTTAAACCCTGAGGTCACTCCGTTCTGAGAGCACCGTTCGTGTCCAGGCTACTGACGCGGAAACAAGGAGCCATGTGAATGAGTGTCTGTGATTTTGCTGTGGTTTGTTTACCAAGGAAGGTCATAAATAGAGAGGCTAGTATGAGGGGAGCGCATATTGGGGTCCACATATCTGTGTCTTATCCTGCAGAGGGAAATGCAGATAATTAGCAGTCAGATCTGATGTGCAGTTTGGCAGGGTGAATAGTTGAAACCAACTCAAGTCTCTGTAGCTACTGCTGTGATGAGTTACAGTGCAACAAATCTGGTTATTGACATACATCATACAAAGAGGAACATAACGTCTTTTTTTCTCTGAACTTGTCCTCTCTGTCTCAAATCAGACTAAACTTTTCCTGAAAGTGAATTAATTAATCGTAATAACATACGATTAATGTTTCACTTGATTTATCTCACAAGTTGATTCTTTGGGAAATGATGGTGCACGTAAGTTGAGTGTATAAACATCAAGTCCACAAACCTCCTAGAAAACATTCTAATTGCTGTGGAGCTCTTTGTATTACAACCTGTTTTTCTCAACTTCAAAACATAAAATAAAACCAAGGTTGTACAGATAACAAATTCAGACTTCTAACTGAACGCATCTTAATCTTTTTAGAATGATTTACTTCAGATTATTTAGAAATAGAGTTAAAACCCTTTCCAGATTAATTGTCAGCTGCNTGCTAGCATCTGTTTTTGCTTGGAATGAAGCAAATGAATGAATCCTTCCCTGATTTCCCTATAAACTCTGTTCACTAAAATATAATCTAGTTTGCATCATGAGTCAGGACTCTTATTGGCCCAGTTTTAGTGCTTTTTGCTCTGTAGCATACAGAGTATTAACAATATAATTCTCAAAATAAAATAGAGAGCAGAATTTCTTTCTCACTTGGTATCCATGTCTTATTTTTTAAAGAAGGATATTGGCAGCTGCTCAGTTTAGCTGTTTACTCTGGCTAAGTGGCAGAAAGTCTATCGCAGAGGCTGGTTTCAAACAGATGAAGGCAGGACCAATTAATTACATGGGTTTTAATTACTGGGCTTATTGGGCCAACTGGATGCATAGAAGGAGTTGTCATAGCAACAGAGAAATAGGTTTGAAAGCCATTGTACATGCTCTGCTCTCAGTCCCACGTTATTAATATAGGCGAGAGTATTTTTATTATCAGTATTATTGGTGTAGTAAACAAGTATTTACGCCTGCTGAGAAGTGCTGTTCTGTAATTAACCACCTGTTTTCAGAGCTGTGTGCCTGCTGAGGTTCTGACACCAGTAAACAAGTGATCTCACCCAAGTGTTCAAGATAAGTCCTTAGTGGAAGATAAAAGACCTTCTAATCCTGGCAATTCTGCCGTTGGGTATGGTTATATTCTAGTTTTATCTCATGGGGGAATCATATCTAGGAGTCGCTGTAATTGTTTCCTCATGTTCCCTCGGCATGAGACGGCTGGAAGCTGTGGGTTTGGAAACCCAATGAGCTTGTCCAACTCCTGTTTCAGTCCCTGGGTTGTTTTGCCCATAAATTAGTGATTAACTCAAACTGCTCCAAAACAATGAGGTCTCTGCTCTAATCTTGCAGGATGGGGCGGGGTGGTGAGATTTGGAGGGGGTAAAGCTTCGAGTGTGACCACGGGAAAAAGATTATCCAGTTTAAAGAGGAACTGAATGAAGGAGGCATATGCTACTGCACAAATAAAAATGTTGCAATGTTCAATCATATTCTTAAACTAACTTTTGAATCTCCTAATGAAGGTCGCAAAATCACTGCCACTCTAAACCTTTTTTTCCTTCCCTTGCTTAAATAGAAAAGGGAAATCAGAATGAGGTGGATCATTTCTGCTTTAACAACTTAATGCGTGTGCTGCAATTAAACTAGTAATTTAAGTCCAAGTCCATTAAATTTATCAGAATTCATGCTGCATATCACATCAGTGCCGCTGTGCTCGTTTTTAAGGACAATAAAAATACAACCAAGGTTTTCAGCCCCATGTGGCTGATTTCAATCAGCCCTGAGGGAAATGCTGAAAGGTCAAAAAATGTTAAAGCGTTGCATGATGGCTTTGGCTGAGGCCGCTCGCAAAAAGAGGCTGCTGTTATTTTCTGGGCTTGCTCCGCTCTCTGTCAGTGCTGAGTGGAGATACAGCGTGCAGGCTGCAGGTTCAGGGTGATTAAGTGCTTAAGGTCAGGCTGCTAATTATCTTCCTGCCATTCCTCACCTCACAACACACAGCTGCCATTTCCCCCGTCGTCATGTGAACGGCCTTATATTTGTTTTCACTTCTTATCTTTATTTCACAGCTCTAAATTTTGTTGCATAAATGCAGCCTGTCTCAAAGCCTGTTTAAAACCTGTCTTAAAGAAGCTTAGAGCTGACATTTGCTATAATTATGTGAGAAAGTTTAGAATGCTGTTTGAAAATATTAGTGTCATTAGTAAATACTAATAGCCAAAGCAAAAAAAAGTGCCTGATTACTGTTTGATGATACCCTGAAGTAGGCTAAACAGCCTCAAACGCATCATGTCCTGATCTACACCAACTAAACTATGGGTAAGAAACAAAGTCACTGACATCTAATTGTCCGGAAAAGGTTAAGCAATAAGCTCTGAGACTCCATCAAACTACAGTGACAGTCATTATACCCAAAAGTGGAAAAAAAACCTGGAGGAGAGGTGATCTTTCCCAGGAAGAGCCTGACCTATCAAAATTACTCTCAGGAATACAGCAATGACTCACTCAGTTGGTAACAGAAGAACGCAGAAAAAAATCTAAAGCGTCGCAGGTTTCAGTTGCATCAGTTTAGGTCATTGTTTGTAGCCTCTTTCAGATCATATTTCTGCAATAAACACACAACCAACACCTCCCAAGTGAGGATCGTTTTAATCTGTCACATTCAAACTCTAGCTAGAGGATGGGCTGTGTGCTTTCAAAGCAGGTAACTGAGACATGGCTTACACTGAGGTGTGTTTGGGGGATTCTCATCTTTATGTGGCTGAGCTGCGTGTTGTGACCCTCATGCAGGCTGTCTAAAATGCATGCAGTGCCTTACATACGAGAACGTTGTCGTGCATCATCAACATGATATCTGCAGGAGATTCTGCTGATCATGTTTCTTAGATTAGATGGAAATTGGTGGATCATCTGTTTTCTCTGCTCTCTCTGCACCCACGGACGGTGCAGCAGCTGCTGCTGTCTTTGCTTTATATTGTATCACTTCATCACACACGTTTCACTGTCCTGTTGTACACCAGTTACAGTTCATAGTGGTTAAGGCTTTGTGACTACCTTCGGTGAGGATTCAGGGCATAATATTGAACAAGCTGCTCTTGCTCACAAGCCCTCCAATGTGGGTAAATTGATTCAGTTCTGAAAATAAGGAGGTCAATATGTCTCCTCTGCGATGTCAGAGACTTATTGCCAGTTATTTTTAACTGTGTGATAGTAAGATTCCTGTCAACAGTGGCATCTCAAATTTAGCTTGATTATGTCTACCATCTACCAGTGTTTTCTATGTGTTAAACAGAAAAAAAAAAATCTTAAGCTGTGCTATTAAATCTTTAGTTAAAAACCTTAAAAAAAAATACAGATTTTATTGTTGCTCAGCAACATTTGTGTTTTTCCATACAGTGTGACCTTCCTCTGTTAGTGTTTTTCCACCGAAGCAGTTCCAGTGCTTAACAAGGGCTGCTGCTGTGGCCAGTTTTAACTGGTTTAATAAAAACACAGTTAAGAACCTGAAGCAGCTTGGTGCCAAGTCATTACATCACTTGAGCATGCCTTTTGATGTATTTTTTTAATGTATTTTAAATTTCTTTAGTGGCTCACAGCTCATGGACACAGTTCACACATACAAACCACTATATTTGTCTAATATGTGTATTTAGAGAACATCTATTTAGTCAGTGTTAACTCAGTTCATGTCTGTGCGTATGGCTTATTTCAGCAACAAGGCAGTTCAAAGTGCTTTACATGATAAAACATAATACAGTAAAAAACTATTGAACAAGCAACAAGCATTACATTTTGTCAAATGCCATCATTAAAATCATCAAGAACAATCATCATCAAATATACATCAGATATATTTGACTAAAGACTAAAGATAAACTCATGGATGAGTTTCTCTAGATCTTGCAGGAACATTAGTCATTTAATCCTAGAAATGTTCTTCAGGTGATAGAAGGCTGACTTTGTAGTTGTCTTTATGTGTCTATAAATGTTCATGTCTGGGTTCATCGCTACACATAGATTTTGGGCCTGATCACTAATTTCTAGCTGTAATAATAGACACTACGTACTGACTTTTAATTGTTCCTCTTTTTTTACATCTTCTGTTCAACCATAAAGAAAGCTATGGTACATCAATGTTTGCATTTATCAATTTCTTACTAACTTTTTTGAAATGTTAATGCTAATTAGTTTTCTCCTCAATTAGGCAGACTTACTTAGGAGCTTTATGTCTCTTTCTGGTTCTGGCTTATGCCTGGTTTTCACAATTTGATCTACAATTTTCAATAAACCCTCCTTTTGTGTCTGCTGAGACAAGCTCTTGCTCTTGGCTCAGAAAGCCCTATTGCCAAGATAGAATCAGTTCACCACAGTAAAACTTGTGGAGACTGAAATAACTGGTGCTAAATAAGCAAGTGTTGGATTCTGGTTTACCACTTGAACCGATGTTGTGAAAATTGAGTCATAAATGGTTAAACAGTGCAGTTGCTGCTTGTATTTTTTCTTCTGCTAACCAGCTTTTTAGTTTGGTTCAGATGTCTTTGCCACTGTATTGTGGGTCAGACAAGGTAAGTGTTTGGTAATCAGTGGGCTTGAGGACTTTTGAGAATGAAAATAAAGATAGGTTTTTCCAAAGCTAGTCTGCAAACTGCTTGTTTTGACCCTTATCTGTTAATGAGCCTTTGGTCACCAAAACACTGTTGTGATCCAACAGCAGGTGATCAGTGTATATGCTGAGTCTGCTGACATTTTATTGGCTGTAAAGACAATAAAACACTTGCTACATGGAATAAATCACTTGACTAATACCATCAGGTGCAGAAATAAAACATCTTCGCAGTTGAAAGGTTGCACATTTTACAGTTATATCAGTTTGATACATCTTTCCTATCATTTGTGAGAATAAAAAAAGCTTCACAATATCAGTCAGTGCAGGTGTCAGGGTTTGCCAGGAAATTGTCCCCCACACCATGACAACGCAACCAACAGCCAGAGCCACTGATTCAAGACAAGATGCAGCCCTGCTTTTATGATGTTCACTTTGTCTTTTGACTTAACATCTGAATGCTCCTGAATTTGAGACTCATCGGACTGACCTGTTTGATTCGTAGCCTTTGTTTCCTGTGTGTAGCTGACAGCAGTGGCACTTGTTGTGGTCTTCTGCTGTGAGGATTGAAAATACAAATCTAATCTTCTTCCTATGCCTTTCTGTAATCTCCAGCCAGTCTGCCCATTTTCCTCAGACATCAACAAGGCTTTTACATCGACACATCTGCTGTTCACTTGATATTTTGTTCTTTTTTTTTTTTCAGACTGTGCTCCATCCTGAGAGATCAACAGGTTCTGTACTACTCCACCAGTCTGTCAGGAACCAGCAACTATGTCACATTCAAAATTATATAAATTGCCTTTTTATTCCCAATCTCTGATGACTAGTTAAACTCCAGCAAATCAGCACTCAATGCCTAAAGGCACCGAGTTCCTGTCATGTTAGTGGCTTATTATTACTAGTTTGTGTTGTAAAATAACTGAACAGGTATATCCCATAAAGTTATGTGCAATCTATTAAAAGTTTACATATCAATTTATATTTGTTCATTTGGATGTGGCTTGTTCCATCAAAAGACGCTGTGCTTTATGACCAGATCTGATTTGCATCATAGTGAAGTTAAAGCCCTGGGAGCGTGGTTGTGATGTGGTCAAGATGGAAAGAGGAGACAGAAGAGAGTTAGAAAAATGCTTGCTTTTCACAATTGAAATTGTCCTCACAGTGTAAAACAGGAATCTAAAGAACCCATAGCTAAATTGTGTCTGCTACTTCTTTCTTTTGAAGTTGTGTTCCAATAAACTTGCATACTTTTTGTATTTTTGTATTTTAGTAGTATTTGTGTTGCCTTTTGTGCTAAGGTCACAAAGTAAGGTTTTGTTATTCAGATCTGCTATTTTGTCTTGTTGTATTGAACCACTTTAAATGCTTTACCACTTAAAGCAAAGATCAATAATTTGCATCAAACAATAAAACTAATGGCTTGCAGCTTTAGACATATTTCTCTTAACTTGTTTTTCCACGTAGTCTTCCTAAACTAATTCCTAAACGGCACAAACACAAACTCTGTTTGTGGAATGTGGTGCATACTTCACAACCTGATTGTGGATTCCGCACATTACCTCTTCGGACCTTTTCAGGGAACCACTGAGGTTATACTTTGTCCACTTGTCGGTCCTATGAGGCATCATGTTGAGCATTTGGTTGAGGCAGCAGCCTCTTGGCAGGCGGCTTTTGTCTAGCTGTCTGCTTCAGGGTGAAGCACGAGTTATCACAGTGCCAGATTGTCATTATTGAGTATTGAACTTGGCTGTGTTTGTCAGAAAAACCTTCTGAAATAGGCAAATGAGGAGAAGTAAAGACTTCAAGACATGATTTTATTACACTGAGACCATATTAACATCCTCTTTTTACCTCACTGTGTTGCTGCTGTTCACTGCTATTTAACACCAGCAATTGCAATGAATCTCCTCTAGATTGAAACCTTTAACCTCCGGCTGTAGTTTAGAGTAATTTAATGCGGATCATGCTGATCTCATATGAAACATCACACTAAGCAGAGGTTGGGTTTCTGTCAGTAAAAAACCCTAAACGGATCCTTTTCCCCATGCATATGTCACGCAGCGGTGTTGCTCAGATGATGAATGTGAATTCAGAGTGCCTGTTTGCTAATGAGGTTTCCACCGTGCCACATTAAGGCAGCCGCAGTGGGAAGTGCAGCTGTGTTGTGTCTCCTCAGCTCTGACAGGGCTGTAATCTGTGGGACTAACAATATCAGACATCCTGTGAAGACGTGTTAGCATTCGGAGCGTTTGAAGTGCGGTCGTACCACGCAGGGCTCAGCACTTAACATTTTACACAAGGAGAAACAAAAAAACTGCCAGGTTTTGATTTGTTCTGCTAAATTATCAATTGCTGGTAGCTGCGTATTACCCATCGAGGAGAAATTATATTAATCCTGGTGTGTGGTGATGCAAGGAGTTATTACGCTTTTAAATGTGTCATTTCTTTTAGTAATCTAAGCTCCTTTTAGGTGGTTATGATCCTCTTCCTCTTATCTTTTACAGTCATGAATAAAACATTTTTAGCCAAAAGCTATAAGTTATTATTACAGCTGGCATTTTGTGTTACCTCTTTCTTCACATGCAGGATTATGGGAAACTGGAGAGGAGCGAGCTCACATCTTGATGTTGTGTACAGTACAAACACCCCTTCAACATCCCAGATGTCATTGTTTTCTATAGCAGCACTACGCTGAAACATAATAAGGCCTGTTTTTGCTTTGTTGTATTTCTCTGCAGAATTCACTCACACTCCTGGCACCATGGTGCTCGTTCCTTCTGCTCCGCCGGGAGACCGTCGGGTGGATTGAACACTCTACCTTACCTCTTTTTTTCCCCCCTGCATTTTAAACACCCAATTTATTCCTTTCATGAGGTGGATCTTGTAGATTGAGTCATTTTCACAGTCGGGAGGCTCACTGTGGGCCTGAGATGAAATGAACTCCCAAATCAATTTCAAATGGGAACAGTGAGCAAGCACCACCCCTGCATAGCTGGAATTGGTTTTGTTATTGAAAATGAAATGAAGTGTTTGGTTTCTTTTTTTTCTCCTCTCTCTCTCTTTATTGCAGATTACAGCTTTGTTCTCTTTGCATGCTATGATTTCCACCGGATCACTGTGTGATCTAGGTTAATTTCAGAGACTTTTCTGTACCCTGTCAGAAATTCCATAAAAGAGTCAATCTGAAAGGCGGCAGTAATTTCCTCACAGTGATTTATTGTTTTTAAAATAAAACACTTTCCCCACCTTTTCTTTGTCAACGCAAGTTAAGCAGCACCACATAATAAGCTGAAATAATAGTGTTTGAAATGTGCAGAAAAGAAGGCAAGACAAAGTAAAATTGGTTTTCATCAGCGACATTCTTGACAATTGCTTTTTTCTTTTAGTTTGCAGCAGCCTATCAACTATTTGAACTTAAATCTTTTACAGTAATTTCGGTGCCAGCTCCTGATTATGAGACAAAATATGCAATTGTTTTGGATAAATTCAAGACATAAACTCAAGTCACTTTATCCCTATCAGGGATTTCCATTATCGTTTCCTTTTTAGTATTCTATATTGTTTTTTCTTTAAATATCTTTAATATAATAAATGTTTGCAAAGTTTCAGAATTTAACTCCTCCTTAAAATGAGTTATTTCTCTTTACAGAGCATGTTTGGTCTGAACAAGCTGAAACACTAAATTCTTTTTTTCTTTAACTGAAACATGCAGTAAGTAATGTTAAAAATGTTTTTTATATATTTGTTGTATCTGTCACTCTTTTTTGACAGTGTAACATGAGACAAATAATCTGTGGGGGGAAAAAATCAAGTTTCTCCACCTCCTCCTAGTGCTCCTATTGACTCCTTCAGAAATGCAGAGGAATGTTTAGTGCTGTCAATCATGCTTGTGCATGTGCAGTGTGCAAATGGCTGAGAATCAACTTACCGATACAGAAACCCTGTTTATTTGTCATGATCAGTGGCCATGCTACTAACCTCACCATTCTGTTTTGAAGAACTAGCTGCTATCTAGCAGAGAGCAAGGGGAAGGGTATGAGCAGCATGTGCACAAGTATAATTAACAGCGCGAGACCATAAATAGAACCACAGGGAGGAAGTAGAGGAGCATAATTTTTTTCACAGATTGTCTGTAAAAAACATATTTTTATAAAGGTTACTGCAGTTTTTACATCTTAGAATGACCTCATTCATTTGTGAGGATTCATTTCAACCTCTTGTAAATGTTTTCACCACAAAGAAAGCTAAATTGATTAAAAAAATGAGGACTTTTCTAAAATATCTTAGTTTGAACATTAATAAGTATTTCTAAAAGCAATTATTTTCTGCATTTTAAGCATTTCTCGAACATAACCCTACAATAAACGGGAAGTAATGTCAATTTGGAGACCCAGATTTTGGTGACAACTGCCAGATAGCAACAGCTGCAGTAATAAACTTTTTTTTTGGGGGGGGGGTTTGCACTTCTGGTAGTTTGAATCTTATTAAATCCTTCCCACACCATACATGGAACCTCTGTTGGTGAATGTGTTCCTTTTTGTATTTCATTTCCAAAAATGCAGAGGCATTGTGATTAGCTGGTATTAGTAGCAGCAGTAAGCCTTATTTACTGAGTTCACCCTCCTGTTCTTTTAACTGCAGCTCTAATATGGTTAAGCTAGGTTAGATGTTTGTTCCCAGCTTCAACTTCCAAATTCAGAGGTAAATGAAACACACTAGTAATAGCTGCCAGCACTTGTTCTTGGTTCACTTATTGGATGTGGTTTGGAGCTTTTCTCCATTGCACCTCCCATCTGAGGAGTATCTGTTTGAAGCAGAGATCAGTGTTCGTAAATTGTTGGGTCTAAAATGATCCTGTTGGCTGTTTGTGCTTATTGGCTCAACATTACAGCTTATTTGCTTCATATTTACCTTTTTATTAGTAGATACAAAGGTTTCCTCTGAAAGCAGCACAAGTACCACCAGCTGTACTTGTACCACAGATTGAGAATAATGGGTTAATCCTTCATTTTTACAAGAACATTGAGCACTTTAACCATAGTAGTGCTTTCAGTTTTACTGTTGGTGGAGTTATTAAAAAAATGTGGATTGAAAATCTATTATCCTCTTGTTTTTTGGGGGTTTTTTTTTACATCTTTTGGCAAACTACTTATTGGGGGTATGCTGAGTCTAAATTAATATCATTAAGTTCAGTTTAAAGCATGCCAAAGGTGCTTCAGTTGGTAGCTGCACTTTATATATGCAATTATCCCCTATGGCAGATTCGAGACTGCAGAATAATGAAAAAGTGAAAGAATAAGTCTCTTCTGGGCTGCCTGACTTCTAATCACCTTTTCCTGTCTGCCTGTTTTCCAGCAGAGACCGGGTCCATGATTTCTCGGTACCCATCTCCTGCAGAGTTGGACGCTTTTGCCCAGAAAACTGCCAACAACCCGCTCTCCATAAAAATCTTTCCATCTGATGTACGGGTGCCACAACACAAGCAGCTCAACAAAACTGTGAATGGTTTGGACACCACCGGTCAGCGCTACAGCCCCTACCACCACCCACACTCAGGAGGCTACCAGGGCTTGCTGGCAATCGTCAAAGCCTCCGTGATCAAGGGTGTTCTGAAAACCTCTGAGGGCAAGAGGACTAAACACATGAACTCTCAGACTTCTGTGGCACCGTATAATAACCCTCTGAATGATAGCTGCACAGTCAGACACAGGCATGAAGCCTATAATGCAGGTTCATATAAGCCCCCTGATGTACCCATTGAAGCACTTTGTTCTGCTGCAGGAATGGCCTCCAGAGATCAGAGCCTGGCCTCCCAGTCGGAGCTGGCAGAGGTTCAAAGCCTGATGAGGCGGATGAGCAGAGTTCCCCACAACCAGGCCCAGCAGCTGGGGGGAGAGGCTCGGGCCAGCCCCTCACTGCAGGCCGTGGCAGCAGTGGCACATCCAGAATCAGACTTTGTCTTTGGAGTACCGCCCCAGAGTAGTCGAGCCTTCGCAGGAGCAGTGCTACCTACACAGAGTTCAGACGCAGCCAAAACTGGATACCTAGAGAGGGGAGACTACGCCGTGTGGCAGCACAAAGCTCCAATGCAGCTCTATCAGCAGGAGGTGGTGAGGATGTATGGCTTGAGTAACGACACTCAGAGCTGCAGAACAGCAGAGGCCGGGGTGGGCTCTCCTGAAACCTGCCACCCTCTGCCCTGCTCCTCCCAGCTGCCTTATGGGCAGCACCTCGGAAACGTGGGAGCCGCCGTGCAGAAAGAGCGGACAGCGGGACAGTACTTCGCTCCTCTCTGGGACAACCCGGGCAGCGACGGGTATTCCTCTCAGGTGTTGGGAACAAATACGTGTGCATCCAGGCCTAGACATGTAGGGATCGCCCATCCTCATCTCCAAGCAAGCTGCCATCAACCAAACCAACCCCAGCTTCATCCACATCATCCTAATCAGCACCACCCTCTTCATCACCATCAAACCCAGGCCTACAGCACGGAGCAGAACCTCTCCTGCGGGCTGCCCAGCTTCAGCCTGTGCCACGCCGCAGTACTCAGCAGCAGCCTGCAGTCTCTGGAGTGCCTCATCAGTGAGATTCAGCCTCCCTGCATCAAAGAGTGCATGCTGGGCCGCGGGTACGAAGCCATGGGGGGGATGCTTCCGCTGCTGGAACACCAGCAGCACATGCAACTCCCCGTCTACAGATGAGGCGCCGCTCTGGGACACGCGAGTTCGAACATTCGTGAAATACACATGCCTTTTTAGTTTGTGCATGTATTTGTAGAAGGCTGTGCATTAAACACTTGGAAAACGGGAGTAAATAATAATCAGGAGTCACGATGCAGGTTTACTCTACAGATTCTTTTATTTTTGACTGCTGTTGTTGATTTAACACTGAAGCTGAGCACTTGATCGCGTTTGGATTTCATCAGTTAATTGTATATTTTGTATTTGCGGTTATTGGCCTTTTACAAAACGGAAATGGATCAAAAACAATCAGGGGTATCAATCAAAAAGGATGTAATTGCAGGATCTCTTAAAGAGTTTAGTAAAGCAGTTGTGTATTTTTACCTCTCTTGTTGGACCATTGGTAAACTTTTTGTCTGTCCTGACTTTAAGCCAAGTCTAGTCATAACAAAGTATTCTCTATCAATATGAAGCAACTTCTAAAGCTTATATGAGAAGATATTGCTCATAAACACAGAGTTTTGTTGTTTAAGGTTTAAAATTATTTGTTTCACTTCTCAGCTCAGTGGATCTTGACTGTCAAATGAACACTGTTGCATTCAGGCCAAGCGAGATGCACCCTTTGGGGATATTTTTTAAACATTCTTAAAGGTAAATCTGCTGAGTGAACTTTTTTTTCCCCCCCTCTAACTCTTGAAGATTGTGTGACTGTTTCTCATAACAAATAGCTGTTTTTGAGAGTAGGCTGCCTGTCTCATTTACTGTCTTGTTCTTTGCAGGGCTATATTATCTCTAATGGTTTGAAATGTATGAGTGAGCAGCACTTCATATGTCTGCAATGGTTCTCTGAGACTATTTATTTCTGTCAACTTGGTGGGTTACGTGGCAAACTGTCTTTATAATTATAAAGTGCAATTATTATATATGGACACATGAGTTATCTCCATAAATTATGTTGATGAAATAACTTTTTGAAATGTATGACCCTAATCAAACACTTTTTTGTCTCTTCTTAATAAGGATTGTCAAGTAAATAAATTTTTTAAAACCCAATAAGTATTACTTTGTGACATTTATACATACCCTATACTAAATGATAGTTTAGTTTGAGTTTCTTGCAGAAGGATTTAGAGCTTTACTCCTGCATTTCTTACTTTGTACATCCTTTTAATGATGCAAGTTCTTAACATTTTAAGGAGCTACGCTTTTATACATGATCCATTCTCCATCAGAGAAAAGCTATTTGTAAAGGGTGTTAATTTTTTGCCCATTTAGGCATATTAAGTAATTTTCCTGCAGGAAAATTACTTAATATGACTGGTGCTTCTAGTAATAGTTTGATAAGCTTTTTTCCATCATTCTACATGCAACATGAATAATAATTTGACTTTAAAAATACTGTTTACAATAATAAAAAAAAACCTTTAACGTCTCTTTTGAATTACCAGTATTAAATGTGACTGGATGTACCCCCTTTTACTTCATCTGTCTTCCTAAATAGCACGCTGCAACACTGATGCAGCTTAGATCATCATGGAAACGAAACGTGAAGACACTTTAAGTAGCCTGCTAAAAAGCTAATTATATAGTGTGTACAAATGGGGGCATTAGCAGCAAAAACTTCAACGCTAACAGATGACCTCATTTTAGACAAATATCTTTAGTTTAAAGTCAGCAACTGTCGCTGGAGCATTATTCAATGAACTGCAGTGCCTATTTTGTTGTATCACGTCTTTGCTTGGAAGTTTTTCCATTCTGCTGTGCAAGGCTGCTGATAAACCGGACATGTTCCTCTTGCTCAGAGACGATTAGCTCAGTCTCCTGTGGGAGAGGAACCAGAGCCTCCCTGACCTCTGGAACACACTTCAGATAAATAAGAGTGGGCCGAGGAAAAGCATGGCTTGTTAAGAGGATTAGGCTACATGTGGAATACAGATTGTCCTTTAATAAAACTCAGAGTATTGAATTTTTTCTTTTTGCATGCATCATCAAAATAAGGATATCTCCTTCAAAACAAAGAGAAAAAAATTCAACACTTTCAGAAACAGATCAGAGGAATAATTTTAAATGTAACATACAGAAATAAGAGAACAAACTTGAAGACTAAATAGGTGGACACCACCATCTAGTGTACGACGCTTAAACTACAATCTCTTTTAAAAACATTTTGTTTCTCACACAGATGATTTACCAGAAAGGTTTTATTTATTTTCAGCATATTCATTCAGAAATTATCTATTAATACTTGCACATACAACATGATGATTTCATTCAGATACTCTGCCACACATGATAATTATAAACAGGTCACACAAGACAATGAAGGAAACACAAAAGAACTGCAAAAAAAGATTCACATCATCTTCACTGGAAGGATGTTTCACACAAAAATATAAAATGTGAAACATCACAGGTTACAAAAAAACGCAAAATGAAAATATTCAACCTTTGTTCAGTCAAAACAAAGTGTTGGTCAGTGGAAGGGCTCAGAAAACAGAGGTTTATACCTGCAAAGATGAAAGGAATGTTTCTTTGATGAGCCAGTTTCTTTGGTGACATTAAAAGAGATGAAAGGCACACAGTGATCTCATAAATAAAGCAGCAAAAACCAAAATCCTGACTATAGGATAATATAAAGTTAACTTTAGTAATCCTGCAAAAAAAGCATTTTTAACTACATTTTTCTTCCAATTTAAGGAATAAGCATATCCATAACACCAATTATACATAAAATATATTGAGTAAGGTATAGTCAGAGTAATAAATAGAACAAAAAAGATGCAAAGCACCCATTTTTAAGAACCTTTGAAACCTGGGCTTGAGTTACACCCTGAAGGAGTCGTGGGTCGCTCCTGAACCTCAAGCCCAGCTTCATCCTCAGACATCAAACTGTGTAGTCCAGTTCTGCGTTTAGGTTTGAATACATCTCGTAGATGGCATCTACAGTGGGCGTGTAATTTACCAGGAAGAGATGTATGTTTGCCAGACAGTCCTCGTCTTTTACTTCTTCTCCCTTTGACAGGGCCTTGAGGAAGTTTGATCTGTATGGAGCTGCAATTAGTGCTGCCTAAAGGACACAGAGAAACCGAGAGGAAAAGTGAAACCACCAGTTACTGTAATGCTGTGTCAACTCAAAAGTCAAATGAAAGTCTGCATAATATTCCAAACAAACAAAAAAAGAACATTTTTCTAACCTAATGCAACTTCACAGTATAAAACAAAATAATAAAAGAGTCCTTTGCACACAACATGTCCAGTTTTCAGCTTTCTCTCCAGCTTGGAATCTCAAAAATCTAATCTTTTTGTGATTGGCGAATGATTCAAACGAAGCACCAGCAGGTTGCAGTAACAGCAACAGCTTTTGGTATGGAAGCTGTTTTCTTAGCATTAGTTGGAGCTTAAAATTAAATCAGACGAAACAGATGTGTACACAAACAAAAGGTAGAAACTAATGACATGTCGAGACATTCCTGCGGTTCAGTCAGACTGCCTGAGAGCGAGAAAGAGTGAGACTTTCAGCAGATACTAGGAAGGCTAAAAGGAGTACAGGAAAAGTTGTATATTTTTGATCCTTCAATATGGAAATGAAATGTCAGCAGTCATTTGGAAACCTCAGCGTTTGGGAAAACATCCAATTTCTCTTTGGAATACACATACACACACACGCCCACACACACACATACACACACACACACACACACATACAGCTGTTTCAGGGATGGCAAAACTAAAGCTTTCTGAACCACTGAATCAGTGAGAGACAATTGTGTTGAAATGTTTCAGGTAAATATGACGACAACCCGTGGTCAACCTTCAATATTGTATCTGGGCAGAATAGTTAAAGTCTCTGAAAACTCCCACAGGGTTTAGATTGTACCCTGTTTCTAAGCACTGATGGTTAAACAACTCCAGTCTGAGTTCAGACATGGCCAGACACTTTGCCAATATGTATGTGATTGAATGAAGCTTCTTTTGGGAAGCCATGTGATTTTTTTAATCAAGTGAAACAATGTTTCGAATCACCTTGTCATTGTGCCTCTAGAGATTGGTGCTAAGTTGAGTCATCTGTTTGGAGAATTGCATCACCAATCGAAGCTGCTGAAGACCGTTGACAAGAACCGCTACTCTCACACACGGTGTGTCATTACCTCTGTTCTGTCCTCAGTATTTAATGATCGCTCACACCAAAAGGTGTAAAAAAAAAATGTTTTTGCTTGTCCTGGTCTCATTGAGGTGATCTGTGAAATATTGTTCCTTTGCTCTTTTGAAAGAGATCACAGAAGGAAAGACTTTACTAAACACACTAAAGAAACCAGCATTTTATCTTAATTATTGAAGTAACTAGGATTTAATGAACATATAGATTCAAACCAACAGAGAGAGGGTGACATTATGGATGGAGGAGATTATTGTGCAAGAGTAACATAATACCAACAAAACATTTCTGGGTAGTTTTCAAATGAGAGATTTCTTCCACGTTGACCTTCTACTTACGTTAAAAACTTTTTGAACTATCCATCCATGGTATTTCTTCAGCGCGTGCTCATAGGCTTTGGTGATATTGACCCGAATAAGGTTAGGGTTGTTCTCATCTCTGTCTCCATCTGCCAAACTCTGCAACAAAACCTGTATGAAACGGAGACCCCTGCAGGAGGGAGCAGAAAACACAACCATCTATTGCTGCATAATATATGGGACAACGTTATAGTATGTATTCATGTCTCTTTAGTCATGTTATAGCCATAGACGTCAGTGTGTTATGCTGAATGTAAGTCATACCTCAACACTAAGTAGTGCTCAAGTGTTATAAATGTTTAATTTGTCTTACAAACAAAAGTCTGAAAAGTGTGACCTGCACTTATCTTCATCTCCTCTGACTCTGCCCTTACTGCCACATTTGGTTGCACGTCTTAAGGTGTGTTTCTGATCTCTGCACATCCAGAGCGCATTCTTTGCAAATGTCAGATAGAAATTACTCTGAGTTTGCTATGCAATCAAAATAAATTTGTACTAGTAAAGGGGCTCTCACACACAGCCAAGAATCTTTCCTCATCTGTTGTTAATTTACTAAATATATTCATTATTTAAGGTAATATATTTACCTTTGGATCAAAAAGAAATCTTAATTTCAATCTCATAGTTGAAGTAAACATCCCACTCTTTAGGCAATGCATCTGAACATTTGTGTTCAGATGCAACAATTGCACCTAGTACCCTGATCCTTTAACCAGGTGACACATTCTGTGCACTCTTTTCCTGCTAAAGTAAAGCATCCCCACAACATAATAAATCTTGATAACTTTTTATTGCAGGTATGGTACCTTCATGCTTATCTGCAGTATTAGTTTTATGATACATGTACTGTTTCACATGCAGGTGCAACAGTTCAGATTCTGACCAGAAATAGCATCGTATAACGTTTGCTTTATCTCCCATGTGGTCTGGAGAAAAGTGCAAATTGAACTTCTTCCGGCTTTTGCCAGCTTTGTAGGGTGGACGACTAATAGTTTTCCCAGCAAAACAGCAATTTGGTTCACAGTATTTTACGTTGGGGTATCTGGTTGAAGGGCCTTGTATACAAAGGTCTGCCACACTTTTGAGATTTTTCTAAGCAAAAACCTTTCCTATAAAATCCAAATAAAGTCCATCAAAGTTTGGAAAATTTCAAGGGGAATAAAAACTTTTGCTTCTTTACAGAAGAGAAAATAGTTCACCTCTTGAGCCACATCAGAGCTAACGTCGCTCCAACTTTAGGCCATTCTCCTTTGTGGGTTTCTCTCTCTGCTTCCACAATATCCTGCAAGGTGACATACTTTGCAGGATCCTGATCATAAACTGCTCTAATTTTCTAAGGAGAAGACAAAAGCACATTTGGTTCAAGTTTGCATGAGAGGAACTGTTCCATTAAGCCCCATCTGGCGATTTAAATGTATTGCAGTAGTATGAAAATACATAGACGGGGAAACTGTATCTCACCGTTATATTCCCATTAATGTCAGATTTGATGATTGAAAACACTTTTGATCCCAAGCAGTCTGCAAGAGAAATGGACATTTGAGAGCGCAGCAATGAAATATGAATGACTTCATGGCGCATGTGCCCAGCTGAGAGGGCAGAGTGAACGCGAATGGGAGCTCAGGGGCAGAGGTGGAGAAAAAAAAACAAAAAAACAAAAAACAGTGAATGGATAGTCTCAGTAAAGTCACAATGGGGTCAGTGTTCGCTCTGTCCAGCTTGTAAACAGTTTCTCTTTACACAAACCCAGCGCTACAGATCGAACTTCCTCCCGTGACATTACTGCTGTTTCTTGTTGCGTAAAATTTAAATATCTCCTCGTAAAAAGCGATCGCACCGAGATAAAAGCCAAATGTCAAGTAACCTGATCGGAAACTGATCAGCCCGGCGTTCGAAAAAACAAGGTCACCCGGTGGTTTCTCCTAGTTGTTCAGGTGGAACTTTACTCACCGAAAAACGGAGGCAGGGTCGACACATTGTCCAAGAACGTCTTAGTGTCAACAGACTTGTCTGCAGGAAGTTCTGCAAATCGATTGTCCAACAAAAGAGACATCGTACCGTCCTGTGACAGCGGCGATAGAGCAACAACAGCTCTCTTCTGAAAAACAAAAACTACGAGGGAAAAACCCGGAACTGTATTCTTGTCAGATGGGTGTGGAAGAGCTTCCAGCCCACATCATCATCATCATCGCCGCCGCCGCTTTTCTTCTCCTCCAACAGGTGGCAAATAACGCAGGGGAGCGAGAAAAACGCAACACACGCAGAAATAAAGACAACGAGCAAGTTGAGGTTATAGTTTATTACACGCTAGACGGAGTTTTCAACAACAGAGGCAGGAGGAGGATCAAACCTACAGGGAATCAAAGTGGAAAGACCAAACAGGCTCAAAATGCAAAACAAAACAAAAAGAGAAAAGAAAAACATTTGCAAAATAATACAGTTCCTCTTTCCTTTTTTAAAAGCTGATTTTAAGATAACAGATTTTATTTAATTGTATAATTTATTATCAAAACACACTTTCTTTGAAATGTGACTTCAGTGTAAGTGCCCTTGTCTTGAAATAATTCTTTTAACTTCCCCTTGTCAGTCGATATTGGCTTGAAAAAAAAGGCTCAGTAAAACATTTCAAATGACTCCTTTTTTTTTCTCTCCTTCATCCCATTGTGCAGCTTCATTCAGACCATTAGTATTCCTGGTTTTAAAAAAAAATAAACAAATTTGGTGTAATTGCACATAAAAAATATTCTGTGATTTTCAAGATA
>CAEFZX010026883.1:0-19999 GCA_903066825.1 Alfaro cultratus
AACAGGAGGTGGAGGCCATCAATCACTCTGCTGATAAAACAGTGGAGGACAGTGAGAAGATCTTCACTGAGCTGATCCGTCTCCTCCAGAAAAGAAGCTCTGAGGTGAAGCAGCAGATCAGATCCCAGCAGGAAACTGAAGTGAGTCGAGTCAAAGATGTTCAGGAGAAGCTGGAGCAGGAGATCACTGAGCTGAAGAGGAAAGACGCTGAGCTGGAGCAGCTCTCACACACAGAGGATCACAACCAGTTTCTCCTCAACTACCCCTCACTGCCAGCACTCAGTGAGTCTACAGGCTCATCCAGCATCAACATCCGTCCTCTGAGACACTTTGAGGACGTGACAGCAGCTGTGTCAGAGCTCAGAGACAAACTACAGGACGTCCTGAGAGACTCATGGACAAACATCTCACTGAAACTCTCTAAGGTGGATGTTCTGCTGTCAGAACCAGAATCAAAGAGCAGAGCTGAATTCTTAAAATATTCATGTGAAATCACTCTGGATCCAAACACAGCACAAACACAGCTGTTACTATCAGAGGGGAACAGGAAGGTGACATGGATGGAGCAACCATTTAGTCATCCAGACAGATTCACTCATTACTATCAGGCTCTGAGTAGAGAGAGTCTGACTGGACGTTGTTACTGGGAGGTGGAGTGGAGTGGAGGACCAACTATCATAGGAGTCGCATACAAGAATATCAGTAGAGTAGGAATAGAAAAGGAATGTTTAATTGGAGGTAATGAGAAATCGTGGGCATTAAATTGTGATGTTTCTAAATTTGGTCACAAAAGCATCTGGACCTCCGTCTCAGGTCCAGTTTCCTCCAGAGTGGGAGTGTACCTGGATCATGAAGCAGGTATTCTGTCCTTCTACAACGTCTCTGAATCCATGACTCTGATCCACAGAGTCCAGACCACATTCACTGAACCGCTGCTGGCTGGAGTTTATGTTTATAAGACCAGATGTTCTGCAGAGTTCTGCAAACCCAACTAGATTTTCTCTCTGATTGTTGATCAGGGTTCATTATTCTGATGTCTGTTCTACTGTTTTGCTTCTGATTTTTCTGGTTTAAATGTATTTCTCTCTGTCAAGGAGCCATGAAGGAAACCACTGCTGATGTTTTCTTTCAGTCTAATATGACATAAATATTTCTCCACAAGAAAATCTAAACTTCTCTGGGATCTTTAATATTTCTATTGAGCTATTAGGATGTTGTTGTTGTTTAAATCAGTTGAGATTGAAATGAACTGAACTTACTTCATGTTGGTTTCTGGAAACTACCATAAACTTAGAACTGATGCTGTTTTCTTTTAAATCTTTATATCAATATCAGTAAAATAAATGTCTGCTGTTGTGTCTCTTTGGCTTTCTTCAATAAAAAAAACTTGATTACAGAAACATTTTGACTTATTTTTCTTAATTTTTACAAGTTTTTTTTTTTTTTTACGAGTTTTATCATCTGAAATGCAGAAACATTTCCTTCAGAAGGTCTCAGGTGATGCTGGAGAAGAAAAGACCCACATCTAACTTATACAGCAACAATCTGACCTGAGCTAAAATGAATTACTGGAAAGTTCTGCCAGTTTATGCCGGGATGGATGGATGGATGGATGGATGGATGAGAGACGAATGGTTGGTTGGTTGATGGATGGATAAGAAGATATACAAACAGATAGTCAGATGGATGGACCAATCATTTGGACCAATCATTGAATGGTTGATCATTTTGTTGGATGGAAATCTGGATAAATTGGTTTCATCAACTGACGGTTTGATTGATGGACGGATGAATAGAAGACTTGGGAGATTGGTTGGTTGTTCTGGATGGATAGTAAGAAGAATGGATGAATTGATGGATGGAAGAATCATTGATTAGATAGAACCACCAAAGGAAAATCTTAAAACTTTGGCAGAAAACATGGAGAACTATTGATCAAAGTAATATGGAAAGAAATGACTCAAAACTTTTGCCCAATCCTGTCTATTGAATAAGGAGAGTACACAAGGTCATAACATTAAAAATATTATATATATGAACGTTTGCTGAGACTCTGCAAAGACGTTCTTGGTTTAAAAGAATACATTTTATTAACAAATGTGTCAAAATAAACATTACCAGGAAGTAAAACACACATCACTTACGTAGCATTAAGATCTTAGTGGGTGGAGATGTTGGCGCTTCTGGATCTGGAGACAAAAACAAGAATTAAGAACAAGTTAATTCACTTCCTGAAGGTTTATTTCACCTTAATATTGCTAAATTATTATAAGTGCAAACCCTTGCAGTCCTGAATGTTGAGCCCGTCCATGATTTGGATGTCGTCCACCGCTATGTGGCCTGTGGTGCGTCTGTTTGCGATTCCCTCCACCAGCACCTGGAAACAGCAGCAAACAGGAAGCGCAATCAACAAATAAACAAGGTTTTTAAATGGTATTTAATGGCCTTTTTAAAGAGGCACTTTGGCTGTTTATTGCATTTGGGATGTGGACGTTTTAAATTCACATTTAAGATGTTATTTTTCCCTGGGTTACAGCTCTTTTATCAAATCAAAGTAGAACTTACACCCAAAAAGTTTCACAAAATATTTCTTTAACCGGTTGATTATCTATACATGTACACATATATACAGTATGTAGCAGGGTTTTATTTCAATATTTTAGATGTAAAGTTTGTCAAAATTGCTTTCTTTATTCTTCAGATTCATTTTGATCAGTTAAAAAGTTATTTTCTCCTGACATTTATTGCTATAGAGCTTTGGAACCAACGTCACGTTTACGTCTCGCGCAGTCGCTCGGCGCCATCTTTACAGGCCACAGACCAAAACAAACTCAGTCCAGCGTTTTCATTATGTTAGCGACCGCAGTGAAGTTGTTTTCAAGTTGGATATTGGATATCCGCGCTCCGCGGAGTAAGGGGCGTTTGGCTCAAGGTTGATCCAATTTATGAAAGCTAATTCTGTTGTTATATATAATTAAAGCTGCACATTTTATCTGTGTTTAATTTAATAACTAGCAACTGCTGTCAACTGTTCATCGTGAACCATTACTCTCTAGTCTAATTTATATTAGGGTTATTTATTGTGTTTTATTTAATGAATAAGGGCAGAAGCTGCTGGACTGATTTATTTTCACAATCAATTACATGTACACTGCGAAAACCCAAAATCTTTTTTGGTCTAGTTTATAGTGCAAATATTATAATATGTGTGAATTAAGACAAAACTAACTTACAAGAAACTTTTCACCAAGATATAGGAGCTTGTTTTATGTCGATAATTTCTTAATATTGGTTGGAAAAGTAATTGAAATGCCAAAGGAACAAGATATTTTTCACATATTGTAAGTTAAAATTACTTCTTCCAATGGTAGATCATTTCTCTTATAACTAGAACATTTTAATCAATATTTAGAAATTAGTCACTTAACACAAACTCATATTTTTTGCTGAAAAGTTACTTTTGTCAAACTAAACCAAAACCACTAGATAAGAGTTTGTTTATTGCAGTGTAGAGGAAACCCTGGATGTCTGTAAAAACGATTCGGTTAATAAATTTTGCTGCTCATGCTTGTTTCTGATTGTAACTGGCAGAAACGTCTCTGGCTGTTACCGTCAACACAAACCCGCCATTTTGAATTCATTTTTCTCAGCTGTTACAGACGCTTCTTACTTGATAAGAGAGTCTTGTTTGAGGAAGTAAGACACGGCCCTCCCTCCATCTGCCGCCCTGATGGCCGCTCTTCGTCCACAGGACCCGGACCTCGTCATCGTCGTCATGGCGATAGCTGATGTGGAGCGCCCCTCCGTGCTCGCCGGCCATCTGGTACCAGAAGGACATGCAGAGGCTGGCGTCCGGCGTGGTGATGGATAAACTGACCAGCCGGGCCACCTTCTCCTCCCCGCTCTGCTCCTCTCCGGGTTTACTGGGTGTGATTGTGTCTGTCAGCTGCATGTAGATGAAGTTCCCTGAACCACCTGCAGGGGGCAGCAAAACACAAACCATGGCAGACAGAGATAAGCTCCAGAAAAGGATTCATGAATGAAACATGCAAGTTTTTTTTTCCTTCATATTTCTCAGCGAGAAAGAGGTGCTTTATAAAAAGCCCACAAAGCTCTCAAGGGTGTTCTGGTCAAAGAGTCTTTTCACTTTTCGAATATCTGCCTCAAACACTCTGAAGACATCAAGGACTTCACAAGGTTTTTCAGGGAAAACAAAGGATCGGGTATCAGGAGAAAGTCAGCCCTGCCGTCACAAAGAGCTCATTTTTTTTACTTGTGATCTGGTTAAGTCAAAGAATCAAGGAGAAATAATTCATTTCTGCGCTGCTGTCGCCTCCACGCAAACATCCATCAAACCCATCCAGTGGAGAAGAAGGCCAGAGAGGTGAAGCATGCTGATGGATTTCTTTGTTGAGATGTTTTTCAGAAAAAAAGTCGAACACTTCAAGGTTGTTTCATCACTTAGAAAAATGTTTAAAAGCTGCAAACTTCTGAAGGTTCGCTCTGTTCAACATCCTGCTTATTATCAGATATAAATCTTTTAAAGCTTTCAGCTGCTTAAAGAGACAGGAAGGAAGATTTTACAGGAAAATCTCTTATTTTGGAAGTTATTGTCATCATATGTAATTTATGATAACCATATTATCATAAATAACTTCAACTGATTTTAACCAGGACAGATTTTCAATCCACACATGACTAAAATTACACATAAAGCCTCAACTATTTGCATTTTAAAAGGTAAATAATTTCCCATTTTATCCACAGTTTTCATTCCACGCCGTCATTTTTTATTTTTAAGAAGTTGTGAGGGACGTCAGTGAAACCTTAAACTGCTGCTGCACAAGTTACTCAATAGGTTGTTGCTAGGTAACCAAAGAGTGGAGAGAGTTGCTAGGTAACCAAAGAGTGGAGAGAGTTGCTAGGTAACCAAAGAGTGGAGAGTTAGTTGATGCCACTAACCTTGCTTAGCTAGCTGTGAGATGTTGAGCGGCTAAAGCCTTTATCTCCCAGAATCCTGTGCGGTTCTGGATTGGAGTTCAGTGAACGAATTATCTGTTGATATTGATCACGTATATATAACGTCAACGATTTATTGCTTAACTCTATGAGAAGCTAACCTTTAAATTCTGTAACTTGTTCGCTACAGTTAAGTATGTTGTTGGTCGTGAGAAACAAAAAGTTCAAGAAAGAAACCTGAAACCTTTATTGCAGGAAAGAAAGAAAGTTCTGGAAAGGAAAACTGTTGATGTAGAACCAAAGAAAAGTTCTGGAAAGCAACCTGTATTTTCAGAAAACCGATAGTTTCAGAAAAGTACTGTTAAGTTATAGAAAGTGACACATTAAGTTCTGGAAAGCAACCTGTAAGTTAATTACACAAAAGTACTCTATAGGTCCTGGGAAAACAAGCTCTGGGATATTATCATGTAGATCCCAGAAAGTAATCAAACGTTTCAGAAAACCGATAGTTGAAGAAAAGTTTGATTTAAGTTCTAGAAAGTAACCTGTAAGTCACAGAGAAGTACTCCGTAGGTTCTTAGAAAACACCCTGTAAACTCTGGGATACTTCCATATGGTTTCCATATGTCAGAAAATAATCTTAACGTTCCAAAGTGTAAACTTCCTGTTCCAGAAAGTAAACTTTATACTCTGGAAAGTAACTCTCGTATTGCTCGCATTGATTATTGGACAATTGGTCACTTTGAAAACGTGATTTTTACACCAACATTCTATCATGATCACATCACCAATGAGACGTTTTAAAGATTTAATTGAATGTGAATAGTTAATCATTTCACTGCAGAAAAAATGGTTCAAACAAATCACTAAAAACCTAAAATTATTACTATATTTGAGTGTAAACGCCTGACCAGAGCTGCTTTTATGTGACGACAGAAAAAGTAATGCTGTTGTTTTCCTGCTGCATTGGGAATAAAATGTGTTATTTAAAGATTTTATGGACATGCTTTGCTCAGCAGAGTCCCAAGGCTCGTTCCAGGAGGATGTTTCGTCCTGGAATAAACTTTATAATTATTATTTATGTGTGGCCTACCTGTGTGGTCGAGCGTCGGGCCTCTGTGGAGAGCCGGAGCCTCGCTGCTCTGGATGAACCACTCGGCTCCTGAGCCGCTGTCCTTGGTCCAACCGCATAACGACGAGAAGTCGAAGTTACAGGCAAACCAAACGTAAGCTGGAAGACAAAACAACTTTTTCAGACCATTACAGCCAATGTTTGAATCTAAACATTAACCTGAGTGAGTAAAATTTGCTGAACGATAGAAGTTATTGAACCAAATGACAACATTGTTGTTTTGAGACCATTTTTAATGGTAATGGCATAACAATGGAAGAACACATTCTCAAAGATAATAAACTTTAAATTCTAATGAATATTTAACACTGGAACAGGAAGACACTTTAAATATCTAAAATAAATAAGCAAAAAAACAACAAATGAAATTAATTATGATGTCTCAGTAAACAAAACTGTTCTTCAAAAAAGGCCAAACTGAAAACTTTTATCATCCTGTTTTTGGTAAATTAATGGAAATTATTGAGCTTGTTTTCACTTATCATATAATTAATTGTTTTTTTTGCCAGGTTGGCCAAAATTGCCGACACAAAGAAGTTGTGGTCCAAAGAAAACAACCTAAAATCAAGCAAATAAAGTAGCTGGATGTTTATTGTAGATCTAAAGTTGAAAGGATTCAGTCTATTAGTTTTTTGCCGAAATTTACAACTTACTACTACTTTATTTTTGCAGGTTTGCAGTATTAGAAGAAAGACGTCTAGTTTTAAATTTCTCTCGGGCTTGATTGAATAAATTTATTTTCAGTAATACGAACAGGATTTGGGTCACTTTCTTTCAAAACGCTTGACATATTTAGCTGTTAACTTTTCAGTAAAAGTCTCTGGATAAACTTGGCTTTACCTTTTGTTAAAACTTAGTTATAAGAACACAAACACTTTATGTCGCACTTTACATTTTCCTATGTAAAACAATTATGTTGGTAACCATTTTTACCTGGTTACAAATTAAATAGGTACAAATTGCATCTATGGGTCAAATTTGTATCATTTTTGAATAGCAGTTTTGGACCGCACAAAATTAGTCCAAAGGCCACAAAAGGCCCCTGGGCCACACTTTGAACACCCCTGATTTATTGCTTATTGCGTACCTTAAATATAATCTCTGATAAAGGGAAAACGAACAGTTTTGTTCATGAACTACACTTTCTATTTGTTGGTTTTCAAACGTTTAAAATGCACCAAAGCTTTGGGGAAACACCAAGTGATCTTCATAAAGAACAGCTCTGAAAGAAAACCTTAAGGAGTTCATTATCCTTCAGCTGAATCCCAAGTATTTTATTAACTAATGAGCTCCCTCTCTCGAACAAAGCTCCCCATCTGCTCCAGTAAAACCTTACAGGAACCCAAGGCAGGGATTACTAGAAGCTTCCTGGAGCCAAGCATCATATAGTAACTTTATAAAGTTGAATACTCCAATCTCACGCTGTGTTTACCAACTCGTTTAATTCTCTCAGGTTGAGAATGCCTCAGGATTTTGTGGCATCTCTATTAAAAACATGTGTACTCAGTTGTGTGTATTTATTCTCCAGAAGAAACGCTCCAACCAGCGACGGGCATTGCAAGACGCTGCCATGTTTGAAACAGGTTGAAAACCTCCATATTGATCAGATTTATGTCTCTATGAGGAATCCTGTGTCTTTTAAGCTTCATTTAATGTCTCGGCTAACTGTTTAATGGTTTAGAAAGTGATATTGACTTTGTTGCTAGCTCATTGCTAAGCTAAAATATAAATGTTCTCTGGGGTAAAATGGTAGCCATATATAAAATATAACTACAAACCAGGGAGTTTGTAGTTATATTAGTTAGTCTGCTAACTAGAAACGTACTTGTGCTAACTCTAAAGCACAAATAATAGTTCTGCTAATGCTAAAGTGCACCATCGTCAAATTTAGTGGAGCTAATGCTAAAGCGCTAACTTCAATTCAAATTACATCTGGTGTGAAAGACTACAACCTCGAGTTTATGTCTTCAATCCCAACGTAACATTGAGGATATGGAGACGCTTCAATCAAGCTAACATCAGTTTTCTACTGCCATGCTCTAACCTACCCATTATTGCCCAGGCAACCGTTACTATGGCAACTGTGAACATTCCAAATACGTAAAACCTCGAGCAGCAATTTTAAATTTGAGATTTTAATTTACATGTTCTGAAATTCCCTTAGATGTTGTAGTTATGTTTCTCCACTGTCCGTGTTTTATTTGCCCCTGTTGGCCTCTTGTTTGAAATAAAGTTATTTTGGGGAGGGATGGTTTGGGGCGCTAATCTAACGCTGCAGAGTTAGATTAGCGAATAGCAGCAGTAGCTAGCAATCACTTATTAATAATCTCAAAATAAACATCAAGCCTAAAAACATAACTGAATGTTTGGTTCTTAATGTTCAGTTCAGTTGTTGAATCCTGTTTCAAAAAGTGGCGTTGTTGTCAGTTGCTATGGCAACCAGTCTGCGTGTAGCATAGCTGACACAGGGAGTGAGAAATATGTGCTTTTCTGGATTATTTTCTGTTTTGCGGTGGCGAACTGCACTGAATTAATAATCCCTACATGTTTCATTTTGTCAACATAAACGTTCTACTGCGGCTAGTAAAAAAATAAAATCGCCTTTTTGCCCTCCAGCGTTGTGAGCAGGCGCAAAACTTCCTTGTTCCTGAAATGTGCTTTACAAATAACCTTGACTTGATGTTTTCTACTCCCTAAAGTAGCTCTAAATTGTGAAAAGTAAACGGTAATCTATCTGAAAGTAAAGTGTGTCGCTACCAGAGAAACAAAGCACCACTTTTAGGAAGATTCCCCAAATAAAAAGAGTGACAACTGACTGGGATCAGGTTGGGTTCATGCATGTGTTTGGGATCAGAGGGACGGATGGGAGAAATCTCTGTCCCTTGCTGCTCTGGCAGTGGAGAGGCGCCAGCAGTTTAACCGCAGCATTCGGATGCATTCAGAAGTCTGTGTGAATTGGACGTGTTTTTTTACAGGCTAATAGGATGCAGAGAGACTGTGGCGCTGCACTGGAAGACCCAAACTGGCTCCGTGTGATGCTTCAGGCTAATTGAGACCCAGGAGGTTTTTATTCTTTCTCTCCAGGAGAAATCCTCCCTCCATTCTTCTCTTTTATTACGACTCTCCCCTTTTTCCTTTCTGTTTGTTTTTTCCTCCAGACTGGTTCCTATAACGTATTAACTTTTTCCACTAAATTCTTTCAGTTTAGGCCACAAAATTTGGTGAATTCAAGGGAGATGAGAATTTTTACAAGGTTCTACAGTGATTAAATGTTCGTATTTCTGCAGTTTATTAACATTTTCACACCGCCGGTTTTCCTTTCTTTGTTACATTAGCTCTGATTTGTTCTTTTTGTTGACTTTTGTTCAGAATGTTTTGGATTAACAATCATTTTTGGACAAATGTTCTCCAACGGTTTTGGATGCTGTGCAGCTGGAAGGATTTTTGTTCCATCTTATTTTTTTTCTTAATCTTTGGACTGTTTGTAGTTTACGTAACCATGGCAACAGGGTGTTTTTACAACAGCTGACTAGCATCTACAATGGTTAACTATAACCTGAACTATTAGCAAAGAGCAGAGAGAGAAGAGGAAGGAAGAGGAAGATCAAACCAGCTCTAACATCCTTCATATCCCCTACTCCAACATCTCTCATATGAAGCATTTTCCTTAATCACCAAACTTATAATATGAGACAAATAAATCTAAGCATGTTTAGTGGTTAAATTAATTTGGCAAACCTTTGAAAATCATAAACTTTGAGCAGATTTCGTCATTTAATATATATTTTTTAGCTTTCGTTAAAAAATGATGTAACTCGACCTTCGATGTGACAGATTTTATAGGACAGACTTTGTAAACATGGGGGACGTTTTGGAGAATATCCTCACCTGGAATGTCAACCTTGGGGTTGGGGGTCATGACGACGTCTGTTACAGACAGATGGGACAGGCAGGATTAGGTCAAAGGTCAGAGAGGCACGTCCCAACCACACACATGTCAACACAAACACAAAATACCTGTTTCTTAACAAAAAAACCGAACATAATAATTCAGTTTCCTAATAAAAGCCTCTAATACTTAATGGTCAGAATAATCTGATAGTTAAATTCATAATTTTCAACTGAAATATGTGTTGCTCGTTATGCTGTTCGAAAATATATAAGCTGCAGGTTTTGCTTCATAATTTGAGGCTTAAAGGAAACATTTGAGTCGAACTAACGAAGTGAGAGTTTGATTTCATTCACAACAAATGTCGTCTAAACGCACTTAAAAACAAATTAAATCATTCAGACATTCCAGTTCATCCTAGTTATCAAACAGAACAAAAAGCTCAATTAATTATTCAATTAATTATCTAAGTTATTAGAGAGAAATAAAAATCTGCAAATATTTAAAGGAGCAGCTCTAAAAGGGAAGGTTTTAATTTTTAACAATTACTGAACTTTTTCAAATATGAAAAATAGAAAACATACATTTAAACAAACTTTGAACATCCCCAACCCACAACCCACACTCAGGGAATAAAATAAAATAAAATAAAATCCAGCTAAAAAATGAAAATAAAGACAGTAATAATAATAAAAGAAGAACATGTTAAAAATAAAGTACAAATACTAAAAGTACTAAAAAACTAATGCCTACTTAAAGTGTCACCCTCTTAAATATTAGTTATATAAATTAGTATTGATATTGTTAATATTCCATTACACTGATTCGTTTCAGTTGGTTATGTTTCTAAAATTGCATAAATTTGTCCCATATTTCCTTGAATTTACTGGTGTTTCCTCTGACCATGCATGTTAATTTCTCCGCGTCATCTTACCAAAACGTTCGTCGTAGACCAGAGTGTTCTCCGTTTCCTCGTCGGAGTCCTGCTCCCATCCCAGGCACTCGGGACACGACACGGTGGTGGGAAGCCTGGTCGGCGCTGCGGTGGTGGCACCGAACGTGGTCAGTGGCTGCGTGCTGGACGGCGCGGTGGTGGTGGGAGGCCCTGTCGTGGTTTTCTCTGGAAAAACAAATTAAAAAAAGGATCAAATTTTTTACAAAAGACTAAAATGTGAAGCGCTGAACTCATAATTTAGCCTTTAAGGAGGATCAGGTTGACAAAAACTTTTACAAATGTGTTTTTTATGGAGTAAAAGTCACAAAATGTCTCATATTTACTTCAATTTGCATCCTGTAAGATTTAGAAAGTAAACCGTAAACTAGAGCAGAAACGATTAACCGCGATTAATCGATTATGAATCAAATAATTTAGTAATCAATTAATCACTAACTGAAGTATACGGAGTATATATATATAAAATATACACATTTTAGACTAAAGATTAAAAAAAAACTTTGTATGTATGTGGCAGTTTTAGATTCACCAGGTTCAAATTACGTAAAAACTCCTATTAAGAATCTTTGGCCATCCAATTAATAAAAGAACAACCAGCAGATTAGCCCTAAACTGTACTGATGTTAAGACTGAAATTTTCATATGTAAATGTCAGTTTTTTAGCTGCAGATGCATCTTATGCAAGTGTTGACTAAATATAAGCTACATTATTGTGTTTTAGACAATAAAATATTTATTTTCTTATTTAAAAAAGGAATTATTTGCTTTTTGTATCTTAATGTATTTCTAATATTGATGGCAATATAACGTGTTGTTGGTGACACATGGAAGGGAACATGGTTGAAGTTAGCGCTTTAGCATTAGTGGAACTAAAGTTTATAGTTAGTGCTTTAGGGTTAGCTCATTAGTTAGCAGCAGTTTTTAGCTACCTCTAAATTATAAATTTACATCTATGCTCTAGATGTAAACCGTTCAGGGTTAAAAATGTGATAAAAGAGCTGAAGAACAGGAAAGATGCACAATGTATGCGGTAAGCTCTGGTAAAGTATTGGTAAGTTCTAGAAGGTAACATGTCATGTCAAAATAAGGTCAAAAGTACTTCCAGGTCATGAAAATAATAATAATAAAAAAAAGGACAAAGTCAGATTTAATTTTTTTGTAGGAAAGAGATGTTAGACCCACTACAGGAAAAACTAGGATGTTGCAAATTTTCTAGATTACAAGAAAAATATCTAGTTTCAAATTCTTTCAGGCTCGGTTGAACAAATTTATTCTCAATATAAAAAACTTGGGTCACTTTTTTCCAAAGTGGTTCCTATATTTAAGTGAGTTTAACAAATTAAATAAAAGCTGATTTGGGTGCAGAAAAGTTCTGGATTGATTTGGTTCTACTTATTATAATAGTTTGTGATATATCTAATATTTGCAAGAAGAATATTGCAAGAAAACCAAACCAGTAATAATTTTCACCTAATTTAAAATAAAAATAAAATGTCCTCTGAAGATATTCAGAGTTGGTTAAATTGACCCAGAATGGCTCAGAAAATTAGAAGTTTCCCCAAACTCAAGTAAGTTTTCTCTTCTTTTGCAAATAGAATCATGTTTTATGGTAATAAAATCAACCAAACTTGAACAACAACAACAACAAAAACAGGCTCCGGATCCCAGATGGTCGAGACGTAATTAAAGCGTGTTTGTGACATCCTGAGTGGGATGGATGGAGGTTTGTTCTCACAGCAGCGAGGATGATTTAACTTTCAACCAATCTGCAGGCGCATCACGAAGCTCGTTAAGCTTCCTTCTGCTCCACGCGTTCGTCTTGTGTTTTTGGTGAAAACAGAAACGCGAGCAACTGATCTCACATTTTAGATTTTAGCTCCAAAGAGTTGTAGTTTTTAACAGCTTGGAAGAGTTCTTTCCAACTCACTGATTTCTTATCCTCTTTCTGCTATTCTGCTCTCTTTCACCCGCATATAAAACATATCTCATCTGCGTTAGGCTGCTTCTTATCAGTCTCCCTGCAGGGCAACCAGATCCTCCACTTCCTGCCTTCATCTGTTCCCCGCTCTCCTCCTGAGAGAGGTCGCGCCCTGCCTTCCCTCCCGCTCTCCCTGCAGCTCCGACCAACTGCAGCAGCAGCGCAGAGACAAACCCGCATGGCTTTCAGCTCAAACCTCGAAGGAGTCAGCAAAACAAAAACCAACAGCAAGTTCATGCAAAGTTATCCAAAATGAAAAAATAATATTTTAATTATGAGTAAATACAATATTACCTTCAGAGTGTGTTAGTATTACTTTAGTAGCGTGACTGAAAGACAGACGAAATTTTTGTAGTTTTCTGGATGGATGGATGGATGGATGGATGGATGGATGGATGGATGGATGGATGGATGGATGGATGGATGGTTGGTTGGATGGTTGGTCGGTTGGTTGGGGAATGGATGGATGTATGTTCAGATGGTCTGTTAGATGGATGGATGGATGTTCAGATGGTTGGATGGATGGTCAGATGGTTGGTTGGATGTTCAGATGGTTGGATGGATGTTCAGATGGTTGGTTGGATGTTCAGATGGTTGGATGATTCAGACTGACCTTCCTGTTCGCAGCCCAGCAGCTCCAGTCGAAGGCCGATGCCCTCTGCTGTCGCTCTCTCTGGGTAAATCCGGATGAACCGGGTCAGAAGCGGGCGAAGCGACCTCATCTCCGGGGTTTCATGGTTCTGGTTCCCAATGAAGATCTAAAGAGAAACACAGAACCAGGTCAGGTTCTACATCAGGTTCTACAGGCATTCAGTCGCTCAACATTCCTCACAGTAGAGGCAACAACCAACCATCCATCATCCATCCAACAAATCTACCAACCAACCCACCCATCTATTCATCCAACTGTCCATCCAATCATCAATCTAACCAACCAACCGACCGACCAACCAACCATTTCCTCAGACACAGATGGATTCCCAGAATATTTCCTGTTTAGATTTCTCCAGTTGCCCCAGTGTCGTCTACTAGCTGAAGTTGTCCTGAAAACCTTTAAGCCAGTCAGAAACTGAATCTAAAGTCCAAACCGTTCACTCCCTCTCATGTCGATGAGCAGCCGCTGATCTCAGACCTGCTCCAAGATGGCGCTGCTTGTATCCAGAACCATCTTGTACGGCGTTTCATGTTTCGTCTTTTGCTTCAGCAACAACTCTTCCCTATCGCTCTAACTTTCCTCTTTTGCCCAGAAGCAGCAGCTAACACGCAGAGCGCCGCCCTGGCTGCCAGCTGTAATCAGAACAGCGTGAGCGAGCTAACCTTCGGCCTGGTGGTGTTCTCCTCCTTAACGACCGTCCAGTTTTCACCGTCCAGGCTGTGGCCGACCTTGAACCTCTTCATGTAAACGTTGCGGTCGTGGTGTTTTCCTCCCTGGATCACCACACCGCTCAGTATCTTGTTCTGGCCCAGATCCACCTGCAAGGAAGGAAATGTAATGATTACACACTATAGTAGGATTATATCCATATAAAACACAACCTGTTTGAGTTACTTTTAGTGTGGGAGCTACTGAAGAGGAGTCACTTTAATTCACACACATTTAGATTTTCTTCTGCTGTTTTAGAAATGCAATCCGCTTGGGTTGCTAGGCAACGGGGGTAGGTTTCATTGGGGTTGCTAGGTAACCGGGCAATGCCTTGCCTATTCTGACTTAATAATTGGGTTTTTCTTTTTAAACTGTTCATTTTCCAGACATCAAAAACATAAACGTATTGCCAGAAAATGGCTGGATGAGTTTGGTTTAGTGTTTGGACTTTTTCTAGAAGCAGTTGAGACTCAAATTGTATTAAAATAACTCACAAAAAGTTAATTTTACATAATAGATTCCCTTTAATCCACTTCATAAATTGTACAAATACTCATATCTCAGACCATTCAGAGGTTTTGCCAGGTAATCCAAGTGGCTGAGCTGCAGACTCACCTGCAGCCACTCGTTCTTGAAGGGCTGCTTGGACTGCTGCCCGGTCCATCCCGACCTGCCCGTCAACAACCGGACGTTCTCGGCCACCCAGCCCCGGTCGGCGAAGGACGAAGCGTTGATCTGAGGGTCAGAGATCAGCCCCGACACCATGCCTAACATCGACGAGCACGGATAGTCTGAAAGACGGGACGGCAGAGAGAAAACAGAGGAAGAAGAGGTCAGGGAATATAAATACGGAGCCAAAAACACAAAACTGATCAGGAATTCATTCAAATTGATGAAGTCAACTCAAACCCTAAATATGATCTTTTAACAAGGTAACAAGCAATTCTTCTAAAGTGTATGGATTTAAGTTGGTCAGTTTATCGGTGGTATGACTCGAGAAAAGAGGTCAGGAAAAACTTTGATTAAAAGTTCAACCTTTATTTAGCTTAAATTATATTTTTAATTCCCAGACATAGAAATACTTTTCATGATCTCTCTTATTGCCTATTGGAATATTTATAGATTACATCTTAGAATAATTTATCATTTTCAGATTGTGTCAAATTGTAAATCCTTTTTTGAAATCTCATTATCGCCTCTTCAAAATATGAAATATCTCGTTGGTAAGGAAAAAAATCTTCCCTCAGGCAGATTTTTACACAGATTTGAAACAAGTTAGTATTTAATAGTTAACATAATTAAATATAATTTAGCAAAGCTTATAAATCCTAAAGAAAGTCCAATATTTTTATCTGGCAGGTGCCAAACACCGTTAAGCTGGATATGACATAATAACTCTGTGCAAATAATCAAAATACAGTGAAATAATCTTACTCTAAAATATTTTCCATAATATTTAAACTTATAGACGTTACAACAGCAATTCAACAAGGTAATTCAAATAGTTAGACCCTATAAATGTTGATTTGGCTGCAGAACCAGAGGTAAGGGTACAAAATGTCCTCTCTAGTGGAGAACAACTTAAATGTATGCAGAGCCCGGTCCAGAGGAGCCAGATCTCCACTCAGCTGTATCAACTTCACAGAGCTCCTTCTGAGAGTTTCACATCAGAGACGGGGAATAATGTCTGAGGATGATTAATGAGCCTGAATGATCCCGCACAGCTTTACTGTAATGAATAATTGTGTCCTTCATTTGGGAGATTTCACTCGCCCTGGAAGTAATAATTATTTAAAATCAACAGAAAGCAGTGGGAGTGCAGCTCCCCAAATGACAACCGAATAAGGTTGATACATGTTGTGCAGAAAAACCAGCAAAAAATATGTTTATGGGAAAGTCAGAAGTGTAGAAAAAAATCAAAACAAGCATGGATGTTAGTATATGAGGAAAAACATGCAGAATGAGGCTGAATCAGTGGGTTTAACAGATAAACATGGAGTTCTGCCTCACACCTGATATTCTGCAGCCGTAGACCTCAAAGCGCATGCAGATGCCTTGCTCCCAGGTAAGCGGGCGGATACGAACGAATCGGGTCAGAGTCGGTTTGGGGAGGAAGGAACGGACTTCGTCTGTTGGATTGTGGTTCCCCAGAAAGATCTGGAAAAAAGACGAATAAAAAAATAGTTTCTGTTTTTGTTAACGGACTCTTTATTGCTAAAAGATCTTAGAAAAAAACCTAAATATTGTGACAGAAAAATTCTGAATTGAGCTGATTATCATAAAGTGTTCAAAGGCTGGGATTTTAGTAGGCTGATAAGATATAAAGTATAAAATAAAAACTAGTTAGCTACCTAGCTAGTTAGCATATGTACAAGCTAGATATTAGCAGCTATTAGCAGCTAATTAGCGGTAATCTGAAGTCACAGAAAGAAATGAAGACTTAGATAAAATGAAAGATTAATAAAAGTATTTAAGGCCAACTTACATTTTTAAAAATGTATTTAAGACATTTTTAAGAACTTAATTTTAGATCAGTACTATCACTAGAAAATAATATAAAAAAGATAATAATTTTGATAATTTTCTGACAACATTTAGGATAAACTTACAATAACAAGCTTCCCATGCAGTCTGTAATTTTTTAAAATCATTTTCCAGGCCTGGATAAAAAAAGTGGAAAAATTATCTGAAAATGTTTTTCAGTTTCCAGACTTAATCTTTCTAGAAAGACAAAAATTTTCTAAAAATGCTCTGTTGTCCAAATTAATCACTCTTTAAATGGCATAATTTATATTTTTGATATGTGACATTTGCATTTTAACCAACAATATTTATGTTCTTTAGTTGCTTTCTGTCATTTCATTTGGTCTGCAAGAAAAGGTCACCAAGTCTGTAAAAGTGATATTTTACGAAACAGAATAAATGCATCAAAATCCACAATGTGGGGTTTATAGAAGCACACTGACACGAGACCTGAGAGATACAAGCCTTTTCCAGGTAAATATCACAGATAATAACACGTATCCAGACAGTGAATTGAAACAGTGACATAGTTGATCTTTGCCTTTTGTTTTGAGCCCTCCTTCACTGTGATCCAGTCCTCTCCGTTGGTGCTCAGGTCCACTTTGTAGGAGCGGACAAAGTAATGCTTCTGGGTCTCTATTGAAATGGCTCCCTGGGTCCCGATGCAAGTGACGTATCTGAGGAAGCCCAGGTCGACCTGCAGACACAGAAAACAACAACAGGTCAGTAAAATGGCTCCCAGGACGGTTCTGTTTACATGTATTCTTATTTTGTGAAGTTGATTCATTCCTCGCTTTCGCCTATTTCTAGATTTCTTTCTGGAACGTAATTACAAATTGCCAAGAATCTGTTTATTTGCGTTTTTTTTAACTGAGCTTATCTAAAATATTTTAAAAAGAATGCAGATTGGGAGGCTAAAATACTTAGACACAATGCTAGTTGACGTGCTAATGCTAATGGCTAACGTTAGCAAACCAGCCAATCCAGGAGCGCCATTTATTTTCCTCGTCACCGATTGGTTCGTTGACTATGCCGAGATTCATCCATAATTCAACATATGGTTTAGTTTTATTAAACTAACTAACTAACTAACTAACTAACTAACAAACTAACAAACTAACTAACTAACTAACTAACTAACTAACTAACTAACTAACTAACTAACTAACGCAGTAATAGTTTTAGTTTTTTCATACTTTGGTTAATTTTTAGGAGCAGAACTCAAAAGGTCAAAGTGTTTTATTGTGATTATGTGTAGATTATTGAAAAATTACTAATTCCATTGGCAGATTATTTAACTTTTAACAAGACGTTTTTCCTGTGGTATAACTTATAATATAAGTGAAATGATCTATGAATTAAGGGATTTTTTTATCTTATTAAAGAGTTAAAATTGGTTTGGTTTTATTTCAAGTGTATTTGAAAAAAAGACTTTGTAATATTTGACATTTTCTTAAGAGATTTCCTTATTTAGGTACAAGACAATACATTTTCTTTAAAACAATCTTTAATAAATAAATCCCAAAAAAGTTAAAATAAATATTTACCTGTCACTAAATCAACAACTGTGCAAGACCCTGTTTATATTTTACAGTTTTAAGAAATAAAGACGGCTCTCAATGTGAACATTTTTGGCACTAATGGAAAAAGTTTGTACACCCCTGTGTTTGGGTATAAAGCACAAATAAAGTCACTATCTGATAGACATCACTTGACTTTTCAGACAGCCTTAAAATAGAAAATAAATTCAATTACAGCTGATTTGATTTTCCTTTACTGCAAGTCAGCTAAAGATAAACAGTCAAACTGAATTACTTTTATATTTCTAACAGCAAATTGTGATCTTTTTTTCGGTCTTACATGCTCCAAAAAAAAACACGTCTCTTTATCTATAAGGCCCAGTATCAGAGTCACATTCTTTGGAAACAGTTTTCCTTTTATAATCATGAAACTGTGATCAGAGTAGATAAAATAAAATGTGTGTGTTGTGTGAGTGCTGTTTAATCTGAAAAGGAGGCAGTTCAAACCATCTTTACCCAGAAAGCAACAGTGAAAAGATTAATAAGCTGATTGTTATCAAAGAGTAGCAGATATAGCAAAAAGCCTTACAGTCTTTATGCTGTTAAAGGGGAAATATTATGCAAAATTCACATCTTGAATGTTTTTGGACTTACTTTCTACTGCTCTTAAAAAAACCATCCAACCAGTTCTTGGCAATAAGTTCATGTTTATTGGTGTCTAGAAAATGATTGTTAAGTCATATTCATTGGCACTGCATCGTTACCTAGCAACCCCAGCCCCGTTACCTAGCAACCCCAGCCCCGTCACCTAGCAACCCCAGCGGAGCTCCACCAGGTTTGAGCTGCTGGTTTTACCGTGTTTTGCTGACTTATCGTCCAGAAACCACTTGCGCTATTCTTGTTGGTTGTGCAGGAGGCTCCACTTCTGCTTTTCAAATATGTATGGTTGTATAATTGTGCATCTTTTAGCAGCCGTTTTCATATGTGAGTCCAAATGTTGAGCTTGGGGGACCTGGCCAGCAGCGGCTTATTGAGAGTTAAAACAACAAGACGCCCAAAAACAGCTAGAAACGCGGAACTGAGCAGAATAAAATCTAAAACGTAAAGAACATTTAACGCCCATAAACCTATCGCAACTTCTTCCAGGAAGCATAATAGGTCACCTTTAACAATTAGTAGTGGCTATCTAAACTGCAAATGGTTTAAAATTGTTCTGCATCACAGGATTTCCCTTTGAATCAACCATGTAATCTTTGACGCTACTCTCCGTTCGACTTCCATTACAATCCTGTTTGTTGAGTTTGAGCATCATGAGGCCAGAATAGCCGCTCTGCTTCAGCGTGTGGGACGACCGCCGCATGCAGCGTGTTATTATACGACCGAAGAGATGCTGCTCTACATGGGAAGGCCCCACAAGGCGGGTATTGACTGCTCCTGCCAAAGCTTTTTCAGGAAAGGAGCAGGAAATAGCACGCCACAGGTCTCTGCGGGATCCGTGATTGACAGGGAGACCCCTGGGAAATCATGTTGCGTGGGATCGCTCTCCGCCGCTCCCACGTCTGTTCTCATCTAAATTCCCACGAGATGCAACACTTGTTTGCACCAGTGTTGTATAAAGTACTCAAAAAATGTACTTAAGTAAAAGTACAAATACACAGACAAAAATGTACTCTAGTAAAA
>CAEFZX010026884.1:0-10715 GCA_903066825.1 Alfaro cultratus
ATTTGGTGATTTATTGTGTTTTTTCTGTGGTGGCTGTATTTTTTGATCTGTATATATATATATATATATATATATATATATATATATATATAAGTTTTTACTTACTTTTTGGATCTCTGGCAATCACAAATTCTGAGGGTTGACTTGGATCTCCAACTCCAGACATATTGATAGCTGACACTCTGAACTCGTACTCTATACCTTCAACAACATCCTTTACTGCATATTGTTTTGCTGTTGAGATGAAACACATCTGTGTGTTAAATGGAATTTATTTCCTTTTTAAGACTTGTAAAAACAAAATTAGTATTGGAACAGCTTTACCTTTGATGGGCTCATCTGGTGGGTTGACCATGCCCCACAGATTACTCCCATTCTTGCGTTTCTCCACATTATAACCCAAAATGTTTGCTCCTCCTGTATTTGCTGGTGCAGTCCAAGCTAGATTTATACAGTCCTTGAAAGCACTGACAATTCTTGGTGTTTGTGGAGGTCCAGGGTATGCTAAAGAAATCATAAAGTGTGCAACAAAGCGTTCCACAAATGGAAATGTTTTCACCCAACCACACTGTATTTTCAGTCTTGAGAAAACTCACCCTTTGTTCCAGCCTGGATGTCATCAGTTTCTATCATGTCACTGATGCCTTGTTCAGTTTCAGCCCTGATGTGGTAGCAGTATTTTCTGCCATGATCTACATCTGTGTCCCTGTACTTGGGCTCCAGACCAATCTTACCCAACTTTTTCCAACTGTTGCGTCCAATTTGCTGGCGCTCCATAATGTAGTTAGTGACAGGGCAACCACCACTATCTTTGGGAGGTCTCCATTTGAACTCGATACAAGATGAAGAACTTTCAATGACATCCACAGGGCTTTGTGGTGGTGTTGGCTTAGCTGTATTAAGAAATTGACCATATGGATCTCATATTTGTACTGTGAAGTGTTTACAACATATTTTTTTTAAGAATGTGGTGTCAAACCTTACCTAGGACAATGAGTTTTGTGATGGCCTCAATTGTTCCACATTCATTTTTAATTTTGCTCTTAATTTCTCCAGTTGTTCTGCGTTGGCACTTGGTTAGCAATAGGCGGCTATGGGAGGAAGACTTCTCAATCTTAATATTGCTCTCCTCCATCAGCTCTTCCCCATCATTGTACCATTGGATTTTCATTGGTTCACGTCCAACAAATGTTAGCTTAAAGGATGCATCTTTTCCAGCTTTGATTATTACAGGTTTCATAAACTCAGCAAGGTCATCAGGATTGATTCTTGGAGGATCTATGTCAGGGAAAAGCAGTGTTTATAATTATATTCTAACAGAATTCACTGAGCTATGCCTTAATTTTTAACTGTGCCATTTTAGTTGAACAACCCTTCAACATAGCTTAAGTAGTGTGGATGACTGCAAAGAGATTATATTACCTTCAACATTCAACATAGCTTCCGTCTTACGCCCGTCAGCTTCACATTTATATTTTCCAGCATCCTCTTCTTTACAGTTTTTAATAACTAGTTTCCGATAAGTCCCCTCTTTAATAATATTAATGTCCTCTGTTGCTGTTATCTGAAATAGATGCAAAGTAAATCTTTTAACATCACAGATGAAGGTGAAGTTATTCCTTAATGAGTTTTAATAATCTTTACCTCTTTTCCATCTTTGTACCAGGTTGCATCACAGTCCTCGGTGCTTAGCTTACATAGCAGTTCTGTATCATTACCTATAACTGCAGTTACATCTGAGAGTCCACCAGTGAAATAAACGCCTGGGTCTGAAATAAATACATCATAACCTTTGAACATGGAATACAATATAGCCAGCAATACTCAGAATAAATATAACTTCTTAATGCACCTCACCAGTTACAGCTTCAGGGACAAGTGGGCCTGTTCTCACTCTTTGTTTTTTCTCTTGAACAACCTCTTTATCTTCTGCAGGACCTGGTGCAGATTCTTCTGTTTTTCCTTCCTTCACTTTTCCTTCTACAGCTATTGGTTTAGAATCTGCTACCACTTCTGCTTTTGTCTCTGGCTTTATTTTTTCTTGTTTCTTTGGTTGAGGTTCAGTTTTAGGTGCGGCATCTACCTCTGGTATTTCTACAGGTTCTGGTTCTTCAGCTGCTGCCGCTGCTGCTGCCTCTTCTTCTGCCTTTTCCCTTGCTTTTGCAATCAGCTCATCTCGTTCTTTTTGTAACTTCGCCTGCTGCTCCCGAGCAACTTTGAGAACATCGTCTCCACCACCTCCTGCACAAGTTGTCTTGCGAGCTTTCTTTTTTCCAACCATACTTGGATCCTTGCTACCTATTAAAGAGTAAAAAGTGGAAGGAAAATGTTTGCTTTATCAACTTGTAATATTTTTAGGAAGCTTAGTATACTGCTAAACATGGATTGTTACTGAAGTATTAACTGTTCTAACAATCAAACCAAAATAAAGTGATAAATAATTTTCGAGGAGACACTCTACTCCAACTATGGATGTTTATGAAGTGGCCTGTCCAACTTGTGCAGATGGGAGTAAACATCAGCTATGATAATCATGTTTGTGGAGACCTGTTCAAACAAAAATAAATACTATCAATCAACTAGAAGAAGATATCCTCCATCGTCCTCTGCTTATCTAGGATGAAGCTGGTGGGGGGTAACGTGAAAAACCCTGACGTCCCTCTCTCCAACAACAGACTCCAGCTTATTTTAGGATATCTCAACCAGATGATGGAACTTTTTATTGTATCTCCTAGGCTAAAACCAGTCATTGTATAGAGCAGGCTCATTTCAGGCATATGTGTTTGGGATTTTGTTCTCCAATTATAAACAATATCCCATGACCATTGGTGAGAATTGGAACACAGAGAATAAATCGAAAGCAATGTTAAAGTTTTTGTTTTTTCTCTACCCTGACAGACCGGAGCACTGACTACATCATATAAAAACAGGCACAGTTCAATCTTCAATTTTTCATGCTCCAAAGATAAGCCAAAAAGACTGACCCCTGGCCCAGAGGGAATAATCCACTGGTTTCATGTTGAGATTCATGGCTTCAGACTCGGAGAAGCTGACTCTGAGTCTAACAGAATTCACTGATTTTGAATTTCTTTTTTTTTTTGACAATCCTTGTCTTATCACAAAACATTAGTTAATTTGCAATATCTTATTACTGACTATTTACACTTATATATGATGGGAAGTGTAGATTTTAAGATAAACATTAAAATCTATAAGATAAACCTGCTTAAAACTTCCAATGCACCATTGAACATAATTTGTCCATACCCTCTACTATGAGCCAGGCACTGCAGGATTTAAGTCCAGCCACAGCTGAATAGATTCCCTTGTCCAGTAGCAGGCAATCTTTCACCACTAAAGAGTGAATCAGCATGTCGTCCGATACGGTAACCTCATATTTATCTCCTTGCTCCACTGGGTTGTTTTTCCCCATCCAACTGATTTTTTTCATTGGATGTGAAAGCACACACTGGAACACAGCATCCTCTCTTTCCTCCGCTTTCACATCTTGAATTTTAACCAAAAAGTCCACATCTGGAACTAGACAAAGCAAAAAAAAAGTGTGTGTATACATATATATGTATGTTTGACATGGGAAAAATCCAATATTTGTAGAAATAATTTAATAATTGAACAAAAGCCTTAAGAAATAAATTTTCAGTTGTTTATCCTCTTACTTTTTAATTCAGTTGAAAATATCTTGACTCCATCAATTTCCAGTTGATATAATCCTGCATCCTCAGGATTAACTCCATTTATGCTGAACACAAACTTCTTTCCTACTCTTTTAAGTCCATGTTTTATCTCTGTGTCAGCATCAAAAGGAATCATAACTCCATCCTGTTGTAACAAGATGGAGAGTAAAGTTGAATTACTACAAAAAACACAATTGTTACTTTCAGAAATTTTCATTTTTCTACTTTCTACTAAAATTTTGTATTAAAAGAACATTCACCTTGAACAGGAAAATTTTGCTGTTGGGATCTTTCAGTGACATCTCAAGTTCAAACTCTGCTTTACCATTAGGTTTCAGCTCAATGGGCTTGAGGTTACAGAGCTTTTCAACAACCTAAACTCATTTAAATCGAGGAAAAATATATTGACATTTATGCAAAAATGTTTTTCTTGAGCTTGAGTTGCATATGTGTTTTCTGCAGACAGTGTGAAAACCAACCTTTTCCTGCTCCTGCTCTCGCTCCAACTTCTTCTCGTTTAGCTTCTTGAGCATCCAGCGAAAATCGGTGATCCCGTATTGTGCACAGATGCTCTCATATTCTCCCTTGTCTGCACTCAACAACCGTTCCCAAAATTGTTCATCGATTTCTAGCTTTTTCTCTTCCCTCGACTCTAAGTCCGCCCTCAAAAAGGGAAACAAACAAACATTTCAATTGAGTTTATTTATATAGCACCAAATCACAACACATTATCCCAAGACAGTTTACAAAAAAGTCAATTCAGTCAACTCTTTCAGACAGATATCCTTGAAGTACCTGCATTTCAAACTGAACATAGATACAAAATATTGCACTCAAGTTAAGTTGATTATTCACATTGGTTAAAAAGTTTTCTATCTAAGGAAATCCAGCAGATTGCATCAAGTCAGGGACTTGCAGCATTCATTCCTCCTGGATGAGCACTTAGTGACAGTGAACAATTGCTTCCATTGTTAATAAACAAATAGTAAATACATGAAACGTTGGTCAGTTTTGAAAAACAAAACACGGACTAAAGGACAAAATATATTGTTAGAAATTTGTTTTACACTTACGTGCTCCTCAAGTTCCTTTTGAAGTCTTCTGGTAACTCTCGAATTGCTAAAACAACAAGCAGGTGAGTTATACTTATTTTTGCTAGAAAAGGAACTTATTTTCAGAAAAGTGGACTGTATACCTGTTCTGGATTCTTTCATCGCTTTACTCTTCTTGTAGCCAACTAAATCAAGAAAATTTGAGTCGTATTATAATTTTCTGTCTTTGAGAAAATTGAGAAAATCTTACCTTCAATGACATTGAGAGTAACGGTAACAGCTGCTTTTCCAAACTCATTTCTGGCATAACATTTGTAGGTATCCGCTTGCTCTGCACATACATCAGGCATCTATCAAGAAATCCAAAGTGTCTCTGTTTTTTGAAAAAGAAAATTGTACAGTTTATCGTCCTTTAAACAATGAAAATGGCAAATACCTGTAGCTGATGTTCACCAGAAATTGAATCAAATGTAAACTTGTATCTCTCCTCATCTATTTCCCCATTGTTTCTCATCCAAGTCACAACTGGTGTTGGATTACCAGTAACTATTGCTCTGAAAAAGGCCATTTTTCCTACAAACATAGTAGAAAGAATTAAAAACTTGCATAGTAGATTATGTCACAATCAAAGACAAGGAAACTAAGCAAATTTTACCTTCTTGAATTGTGAGTGCGATAGGTTTCCGAGTGAAATCAGGGGTGCTCATGCCATCTGGTAATACTTCCACATACTGAGTGATCATAACTCCAGGCACCTGTGACTTCTTTTTAATTTTCACTGCCATTAAATAATAATAAAAAAACAAAACAATCTGTACAATTTGATAAAGGAAGGAAATTCAGGATAGCATTGATAATTTCCATACTGTTAAAGTTCTGCAGTCTGAACTGTCCTTTTATTGATTTAATCAAGGTTCTTAACGTGTAATTTAGTTGAATACATTTTAAAACAAACAACAAAAAAAGACTTGTTTTTTGACTTACCCTGCCCCGGAGCAGTTGGTTGCTCTTCCTTTGCTTTGCGAATCTTAAACATCTTCACACCAACTTCTCTGTTAATGCAGAATAATCACAATGCACTCTTAAATCACTTAATATGTTGTTTTGTGGTTTCCCTGAGTGGTATTTGTATAACAATTTTTCTCAATTTTCTTGAGTGAATGCCTGGGTTATTTGCTCTGTGCATACCATATTACTCAATTTCAGTGAGTTCTGAAAGTAGTCACTGTCTTTAAAATAATTTATGTGCACCAGATGGTCTAAATATGTTCTGGGTATCACTTATCATTGTGGAAACTGGAGGTTTATGGTTGGATGTGTTTTTAGAAAATGCAGTGTTGGTGGGAGTGTTGGTATAAATACTCAATAGTATAGATTAAATAGGCAATAGATTAAAATACATAAAATATAAGATGTACATTATTATGTGAAAATAAATGTTGTGTTTAGACTTGTGCCATGATGGCCTGTAGTTCACTTAGGCAGTCTTTATTTTACTGTTCAAGAAACTATCAACAGACTAACTTAGTAAGAGGAAATCCTTGTTTTCTTTTTAAACTTAGTTTCTGAATTGAAAATAAATAGCCTACTATTTTGTCTACTTTAAAGGTTAATTTTTATTATAGATATTTCTATTTTTGCATGCCAATTTTTTATATTGGCCATTAGGCATCAAAATAAGTCACATTTATCAAATTTATTAGAACACTTAGATCAATTTGAAAAATCTTTAAATCATAACATCATACTGACAAATTCATAACTGGAAACGGTATAAAGTATTTAATCATGTAACTTTATGGATATTAGTTTGATGTAGATTATGTTTTTCTTATTCGAGCAGCTTTGCTATGGCCTTATTTTCTTTTTCGTTTTGTTCTCCAGCCCAAAAGGAACATCTTGCTAAGTCAGTATGCACAATAACAATTCAAAAAGACAAAGTTAGATTGAAAGAGCCAAGCAGAGTTGTCATATCACTAAAGTAGATGCATATGTTAAAATTTTAGCAGTCCACATACTGGGCTACTGTGTAGATGCATATAAAGATAAAAAAAAAAATAAAAAATAAAAAAAATAAAAAAAAAACTTTTATCACTGGTGTTATGAGTGCAGTGATTTATGAATGTCAGGTTTCTTTTTTTAAATTTCAGAGACCCCTCTTGAAATAGATCATATATTTTACCTATTTTTTTACAGTCTTTTAATGTCACCGTCTGGAGGAAAGTGTGGAGAGGATTTTGTCATGAGCATATCGTTATTCTGATTGTGAAGTACATTTATAATATGAAACACCATTTTGTTTTACAGTAATATGAAATCAGAAAAGGATATTGTCATTATTCATCACTTGGCATACCTGAACTATTCTGAATCCCCTAAAAAGTAACATAAGCACACAGCTATTGAACCATTATTGAAATTTCATAGTTCAACCTTAGAGACATTCTTACAAATTGATGGACTGTACTGATTTTTAATTTGTTTTACTTTAACCATGAAGTTAATTTATGAAAACATGCACAAATAAGCTTTAGAAATACACAGATCACATCTGATGTAGAAACCCAATCATCTGCTACAAATAACAGATCTTCCCATAAATGTACTTACTTTTTTTTTTTTTTTAAACCTTTTACGTTAGCTGCTTTCCTCTGCAGTCTGGTGCCAGTCAAGGTCCAGTGGATTCCTGAGTGTGGATTCTGCCTTTTTAAGAGGCCATAAAGGCACACAGAGATCCTGAGAGCAACCCAACCCACTGCTTTTTTACAGTGGTACATGAAGATAGGTTTACATATGCCACCTTACCATAAAGCGCTGTAGGCTACAAGTTCAGAAAGGGTAACATCTGAGAAACAAGAGCATAGAATACCTGCAATCCTTATGTCTCAAAACTGCGAATCATAGCTTTAGGATAGCTGCAGGATGCCATAGGACAGTGTAGAAAGGTAGTTCTCATGGGTAGTTTTTTGTTCTCATGGGTAGAAAACACATGAAGCCTCTATCGTGCTTTCCCCACATTACTTAAGAGGTAAGAGGTTTTATTTATTTTGCTACAACACCTAACTGGATTTTGATGTTAACAAATGTCAGTGTTGAAATATAGTTAAATTGCTGAAAAGCTATTATAAAAGCTGAGCTATATTTTTTATTTTCATTTTATTTCTTTTATGAAAAGCAAACTACACAAATAAACCAGAGCATGTTTTTGTAACTACACCAATAAACCAGGGCATGTCTTTGTAGCTTCAACTTTCATTCGGGACTTGCATCCAGAAATTATTCATGTTTTTAGTTGTTCAGGCTGTTAACCTTTCCTTCTCCCATGACACTACGAAGGGATGTTGAACAATTCAAAACCATGAACAGTCACAACATGAGAATGGTAGACATACATTATTTAGACAAACTTTAATGACATGTGGGATGAATTTTGATGCACGTTATATAAAGATTTGTTACATGCGTCGTGGATGTACTTTTTAGTGAATCAGTTTTAAGAAACACTTCTGATAATGTATTTTTTTTTATGTCTAAAGTACTTGACTAACTCATTGTTCAGTTTTAAAAAGTTGCATCAAAATGCAACATTCAATTTTTATTAAAACTTTTCACACAAATTGGCAAATGAATAGCATAGTAATTACTTAAAAATGCTACGTTGCATGCACAAACATGAACATTTTCACAACCTACTAACATCTAGTGTTATCTACTAACATCTAGATAACACTAGACATCATCTAGTGTTATCTAATAGTAATGTTTAATTGAAGTTCAGCATAGTTTCAAATTCTAAAACAGGTCCTGTTTTCACTACTCCCAAGAGGGCTCATTTTCTCCTACTGAGTTCCCACTGTGAAATATTGATGTTTAGGAGTAAGGGACTTCTTAACTGCATGTGGGAGCCCCATAAAGCCCTGAGGAGCCTGATATGTTTGCTCAGAACCTATCTCGTATGACTAGATTATAGCAAAAGAAAAACCCCGCAAAACAAACAACTTTTTATGTATCAATCTATTTTTTGTTTTTCTGTTGCTTTGCCTTTGCACCATATTTCATAACAGTTGACATGATACTCGGGTAAACTCACGACAGAGAACAGGCAAAAAAACAAAGTCTGCAGGAGAATAAAATGATTGCAACCATCTATGTTGCAGAACAGCCTAATGGGAAACTGCAGAAAATTATATTCAGCCATTCACAGTAGAATCAAATCAATAAATCCTTTCAGGTACTCAAGTGGAAAATAGTTAAACTAAATATATAATTTGTATTTTGTATATTCAGCCTTCTAGTTTCACAAAATAAAACAGGTTAAATAAATAATACTAGGTCTATAAAGAATATGTGGCAATCAGAGGTCGCGTTAAAGGAATATTTTCTGTATTTGACCAGTCGTTTTCTTAGACAGGAAAATTTGAAGCCCGTCGGTCATTTGACAGGTTATAATTAACACCCTTGACTGGTGCACATGCGCAGACATTATTCATTACTCTTTACACAAAGAGTTAATCGCAGAGGTAACTAAAACAATTAATAATAATAATAAAAAAAATAAAAATCCTTTTTGAATATCATCTCATGGACGAGCGCTGCAGTTCCGGGGAAGCAAAACCACACGAAAAACTCCTCGTAAAAGCGCACACCGGACCAAAAGTAAAAAGCTCGCAGAGTTCAATTGATCGGTTTGGATCAGACAGATCTAACTGACTGATGAACTAGCGCAGATTTCTCTGCAGATGTGACCAAGAGGAATTTGTGAGGCGCTGTGCGTTCAGACCCCAGCAGGTTAAGTGCTTGTAATTTAAGTGGAGTTGTTTAATTTAAGATGACAGAGAACAAAAGCGTCTAGCGCGACCTCTGGTGGCAACCTAGTTTTTTTGTTGTTTTTTTTTACTTTGCACATTAAGATTTTGCCAATCAACTTTTTGAGATAAGGCTTCATCTGTGACGCTGAATGTACATTTTACACATGTCTGGGATTTGCTTGATTGTAAAATTCATGTCAATTTCCAACTACGTGGCTTATGTGGCATCGTCTGTAGATCCCTTTATTCTGCAAAGAAAGCAAATAGAGATAATTAGCCATTTTTATTTAACTTACTGGTAAATTAGAATATCCTCAAAAAGTAAATTTATTTCAGTAATTCAACTCATAACTCACTCATATTTAATATGCAGTGTTCTATAGTTTGTATTTTCTTGCTGTTAATTCTAATGGATTTTCTTTACAGTTATTAAAAACTTAAAATTATGTTTCTCTGAAAATGTTAATATTGCATAGGACTAATAAATCAAATATTACACAAAAACTGGCCTTCCAAAAAGTCTGCCCATGAACTGTACAGCATGTGCTCTCGATTCTTGGTAGAGGGGTCATTTGCCATGAATTACTGCATTTGTAACATAACTTGGGATGACTAAAGAAACTGGTAAGTTATTTTATTCACATTTTTTCAGGTTATTATTGTGGCACTGGTTTAAAAACATCTGATTGTTTTTAACTGAGATGACATCAGTTAAGAAACTGATGTCATTCTGAATGCATCTTCTTTTTCTGAAGATGCATTCAGAAAAAGAATGCATCTTCTTTTTCTGAAGATGCATTCAGAAAAAGAATGCATCTTGGAGACTGCCGTTACCCTTGTTGTTAAGTGCAGCTATTTTTTACCACACATTTTCCTTATACTTTACATGAATGTGCTTGAATGCAGACACACTGAAAAGTGTGTCTGCATTCAGACACACTGAATGCAGACACATTCAGTGTGCACGTTATATAAAGATTTGTTACATGCGTCGTGGATGTACTTTTTAGTGAATCAGTTTTAAGAAACACTTCTGATAATGTATTTTTTTTTATGTCTAAAGTACTTGACTAACTCATTGTTCAGTTTTAAAAAGTTGCATCAAAATGCAACATTCAATTTTTATTAAAACTTTTCACACAAATTGGCAAATGAATAGC